>PISX010025828.1:0-25525 GCA_004024625.1 Mellivora capensis | reverse complement strand
CTAGATGTCCATCAACAGATGAATGGATAAAGAAGATGTGGTATATATACACGATGGAATACTATGCAGCCATCAAAAGAAATGAAATCTTGCCATTCGCAACGACGTGGATGGAACTAGAGGGTATCATGCTTAATGAAATAAGTCAATCAGAGAAAGACAACTATCATATGATATCCCTGATATGAGGAAGTGGAGAGGCAACATGGGGGACTAGGAGGGCAGAAAAAGAAGAAAAGAAACAAGATGGGATTGGGAGGGAGACAAACCATAAGTGACTCTTAATCTCACAAAACAAACTGAGGGTTGCAGGGGGGAGGGGATCGGGAACGGTGGGTGGGGTAATGGACATTGGGGAGGGTATGTGCTGTGGTTAGTGCTGTGAAGTGTGTAAACCTGGCGATTCACAGACATGTACCCCTGGGGATAAAAATATGTTTATAAAAAATAGAAATTAAAAAAAATTAAATGCAAAAACATTAGTAAGTAGTTAAGGATTCTAAGGGAACAAAGGGAATGCAAAACTAAGAGTCTCTGCCAGACCTGAAAAGAGCCTGACCATATCAAGACAATAATTAGTGGTAAAACTCCCAGTGTTGTTTCAAAAAGTAAAGGAGGCCCTGCATTCCTTACCCCATATAAGGAGTTCAATTTATACCAGCTCTTGGGGCATGCCCACAGTCCCTACCCCTTGTCTGACAGTTACCTCTGCTTCATTTTAATATTAATGTCTCCACTCAAGGAGGAGCACAAACTTCATTAACATAACATAGGATGCAAGCATAAGCATGTTTTCTAAATATGACTGCTCAACCTTCCGCCCACCCTTACAAGCCATGGTAAAACTACCATTTCTGAATATTCATCCTAACCCTAAAAGAAAGAAACCCACTCACCCCCATTCAGGGAGTCAGGGTTTTGGAAGTTATTCCCCAGGAATAATTTATTCACTACAAATAAAGTACCCTTAATGTGACAACTCCACCTGATATAGTCTTTTTCTGTAACCCACCAAGGAGGAAGATCAAGTTCAGTTATAAAACTATTCATTGTTTAATATTAAGTTTCTACCTAACAACCAGTAGTTGTATGATGAATGAGTATTTAAGCTGTAGAAAAATAAAGTCTCTATTTAACTGTGTTTTTGGTTTGAGAATAAATTATATGGTATAATTTAGATCCACAAACTACACAGAACAGGAAATATTGAATTCATTTTGAGCAACCCAGAATCTCAGAGCACGTAAGATAGGTTGTTGGGACAAGAACCTGTGCCATCTAGTCCTTTATGCAATATTTATAGTCATATTTCTTCTGTTTTTGTTGTTTCTCTGACTTTCTGTAGTTATCAATTCATCCATACTGTCACAGGGATATCTTCTTTTCCTTGAGATTAGAAGTAATTCTTGAGGATCAGGGTAGGATTCCAGATTGGTGTAATCAAGCTGGTGCACATTTTCTTTTTTTTGGTCTTATTTTTCTTGATAGTGCATGTTTCTAGTGAAGGGTTCTCCCTCCTATATTTCAATGTTTCTTTGCGACTCTTATCACTGTATAGCAAAATCTAGTCATGTTTGTATGTATGTATCATGCACACGCTACTCCACCACTAAAATGTGACTTCCATGGAGGCAGGAAATTCCTTTTTGTTCACTTTTATGACATTGTGACTAAAACACTGCTCCAACCATATTATGCAGGGAGTAAGAATTTGTCTAATCTGTTCATTAATGAAGAAACCATAAGCTTCATCAAGTATGGCACTAGAACAAA
This sequence comes from Mellivora capensis, assembly GCA_004024625.1. Classification (NCBI taxonomy): domain Eukaryota; kingdom Metazoa; phylum Chordata; class Mammalia; order Carnivora; family Mustelidae; genus Mellivora; species Mellivora capensis. Next base: position 23,752 of record PISX010025828.1, on the reverse strand, counting down.
CAAAAAGTTGACTGATTAATTTCGAGTTTAATTTTCGTGAGTACCATTAAATTAATTACACCACATGTGAACACATTATTATAGATATCTTTAGAAGGGTCATTCTCAAATTCTATCATGCTTAATGATCACTTGGTGAACTAGTTAAAATGCAGATCCTCAACTCCATCATTAAAAATTCTGCTTCAGTGGATCTCGAGTGGACCCCCCCAAATCACTTAACAGTCATTTAATAAGTACCCTAAAGAATATGGTCAAGTTGCTACTTCAATTTAGGCTCTAGAGTTTCTACTCGGATTTCACTAGAAAAACAGATTTTGTATATTTACCAGCATTTTCTCCCTGCTACTAAGTACTGGTTTTTTAAATTATAGATAGATAAAACATATGCCGATTTCATATTACATTGAAAAAATATGGAACATAATATTTTGAGGAAGAAACATTGCATGTTCATGATTGGTACTGCATGTAGACTTGAAATTTCATTTCAAACATGTTCAGGAGGTGAGCTCATATAGACATAGTTATCTGCACATATGAGTACTAGACCTACTAAGCTAAAGAAGTATTTCTCAGATAAACTGTGATTGAACTTTGGCAGAAAATATACATTCATAGCAAGAAGTCACATCCTCGTGAGTAGACCCTCCTGTGAGAAATAATTGTTAGCAGGGGCCTGAAATGTACTTATTAGCATAAAAAAAGTAAGCAAAGGATCAATAATGCTCATTTTGCATATAAAGGAAAGGCATTACAGCAATTTGAACACTTCCCCCATTCACAATGGGAATAATCTTTTGAGTAGATATTTTGATGACCCTGTTTGATAGAATGTTTAGCAAAGGAAATTTGTGATTTTTTTCTCACCTATAGAAACATTTACCTTAGGGTCATGGGGAATTTAATATGCTGTTGCTGTTAAGGGTGGTAGAAATACATTAGAATACAAGTTTGTGACACGTAATCTGTTCTCAGAGGATATAGAATAATGAGCTCTGAACTTTGGCTATAGCATGCCTTTCCCATTCTAATGCTACATACCAATACATTCTTCTTGGATTTAATCTAATAGATATTCAGCTTCCAAGAACATGAGAAGGATGTAATTATGACATGAACACAGCCATAAATATTTATTGGGATAGAGGATTCTAACACAAATGGTCTATTGTCTGTCTTCATCTTTTTAGATATGTTTGCAGTTTTTTACATAGTTGGCTTTTGATACCACATGTATACTGTCAATGTCTAAATCTCCAGCTCAGACCTACCTCTCCATCAAACTCATATATACAAGTTCCAACTATATATTTCCATTTGAAAGTCTAATTGTTGAATCCCATTCCTGCCTCTGTTTTTCTCTTTTTACGTAGCTATTATGGTCATCAAACCAAATATGTAGTCTCCTTAATCAGTTACTAATTTTATGGAAGCACATTATTGTAAAAAAAAAAGTGCACAAGTATACACATATAACACAAAGAATTATCACAAAACAAAACTGTAATTGTCACTAAGGTAAAAAGTCAAAGCATTGCTAGCAGCTCAGAGGTACCTTCTTGTCACCCTTAATTGCTCCTCTCTCCTTTCTCTGCAAATGTTGTTACTACCCTGATTTCTCATACATTAATTAAATTTTGCAGAGTTTGAACTTTATATGCAGTAGTGTGTGTGTGTGTGTGTGTGTGTGTGTGTGTGTGCATGTCTGTGTCTTCCTTCACTCCATGGTATTTTGTGAAACTCATCCATATTGTTTCATCTGGCTGTCATGTTTTAATTTTCATTGCTGAATAAATTTCCTTATATGACATAAGACAAATTATTTGTTCATTCTATCAGTGAAAGGACATTTGAGTTCATAATCTTTTTTGTTTATAGTCTATTATACCACCAAGTTTTTTTAAGTTTGATGAGAATGAGATCTTCATCTGTTTTATCAATTGGTTAACACCAAAAATCTAGTATAGTGACTAGAACATGATACATTGCTTAATAAATATTTGTTAAACTGAAATAAGTTGAATTAAAAATTAGAAGAGATTCCACTGGCTTGTTGTTGGAAGTAATGAAAATCCTTATATTTTGGTTATTTTTTGAAAGCTTTAATTCATATATCACTAATACTTACATAGTGTTTATAGGAAATTGAAAATAAAATAATGATTTGTAGCTATTAGGAATACATTATCAGGGTGTATAAGCAATTTGGGGAAATGGAGCTCCAATAGTTCTTCATGCCCTAATACATCACACAAAATTGAAAGATAAGATTGGTTAGGATTATCAAAAAAGTCTGACATTAATCTTTTATAAATAACATTGAAGCATCAAATGTCAATAATACTCATATAATATTTTAAAATTTATAAATATCTAGGAAACATCCTAATACAATACTCTAGACAAAATAGGAAAACTCTCTTGACCTAGTTATAGAAAATAGGTATCACAGATGTGAAACATTTAACTGTGTAAATTTAGTTTCTATTGGATTGTTTTATTGTAAGTATTTGATAACATCCAAGAAAGTTGAATTATCAAGTTATTAATGGTTTGTATGACACTTATTTAATTAACGAAATTAATAATGAATAGTGGCTATCCAATTCATTTACTATGTAATAATATACCAGTTAACACTTAAGAAAAGTGGCCAGTCATTATCAATGTACCATTGTGCATTGTGCTAACATTAACTGGATCAAATTAATGTAGTGTTACTTTTATCTTAAGCAGGCATTAATGAATGCTTCATCATTTCAAAATGTTGCCATGACATATTATCAAAATATCAAATGCTTAGCCTAATGTTTAGTATAAAAAGGTTCATTTGATACTCATGTTAATGAGAAGGTTTTTTTTCTTTTTTTTTTACAGGTATAATTAAAGATACATATTAAAAAGGCTTTTTAAGATTATTTAAGTATATAACCAGACCACCTTCAAAGTTGTACTTGTGAGGAATAATAATACATTTAAAGCTATGGGAATTCTTTTTCATACTCCACTTTTAGCAAGAAGATCAGTTCATTTCTATTAAGAGACAGAAATATGACTTCATATTAATGATGGAATCAAAACAGATGGAGCTATCTAATGGTTCAGGCAGGAAATTGGAGTAGGAATTATAGCTTCTTACCCTTATATCTACCACTGATTCACTAAATAACCTTGGGCAAATTACTTAAGCTGCCAGGTCAAATTTTCTAAGTGCACGTCTTCTTTTTTTATGCCCAGAGCTCATTTTAACAGAAAAGGAAGCTCTGGAGATATAGAAAAAGGAAATGGTATAATATAGAGTGGAGGAAAAAGCCTTTGGCATGAAAGAGATTAAGTGGCTTACCCAAAGTTTCACATTGGTATGTGGACTATAGGAGATTCAAATTCAAGTATGTGACTCATTGGCCCTCAAGTACCAAGCTTTTAATATCAGTTGTAAAATAGATACCTTAATTTTGATTATGACAGTGTGAACTCAAGGTTTGCCTGGCAAATTACAGATACAAATAAATATAATTCTTTTCAGCCTTTTCTCCAACACCCAATGCTTTTGATATTTACTCTAAAAACAGCATATAAATTAATGTGCTCCTTTAATTATACTCTATTATATATGCACTCATTTAATTAGTCTCTACTATGATAATTATCATACTTATTATTCTTCATCTAGGCATTGATTTAACAATTGTTCCCAGTGACTCCACTATTTTCCCAAATTTATTTCAGCCTCCATACTTTTTAAAACCAATAGATATTTAAGAGCATTGGAATGGTGGGAGAGCACCCAGAAAAGAAGAAAAGGTATGCAGAGTTCTTTAAACCTAAACATTTACCAGTCATGTGGTAGAAGAGTCCAAAATAAGAATGAAATATCCTTGTCTGTCTTCTATCTTTTCTGACCAAATTCATTAAATTAACACAATACACTGATTTTGCTTCTTCTTTTTTTTAAGATTTTATTCATTTATTTGACACAGAGAGAGAGAGAGATCACAAATAGGCCTAGAGGCAGGCAGAGAGAGGGAGGGAAACAGGCTCCCTGCTGAGCAAAGAGCCCTACACGGGGCTCCATCCCAGGACCCTGAGATCATGACCTGCGCCCAAGGCAGAGGCTTAACCCACTGAGCCACCCAGGTGCCCCACACTGATTTTTGCTTCTTAAGTATCATAGAAATCTATACACAAATTTCCATCCAAACTGACATTTCTCTAATTCAGACTTAAATTATTCCTTAGAAATTTTTTACTAGTCTCCTTTTTCCTGATGTTTCTTCCTCAAATTTATTCTCCACATCCTCTGTCTCTGTGATCTCTTTAACATCAGTTTTAATCTAGTGCATTCAACTCAAATAAGACCTAACTTCTAATTTGTTGACCACACATATAACATCCATACATCTTTGCTTAAACTGTCTCCTCTTCTGGAATGGCTACATTTTTCTGTTTCTAATATTCACCCTTTAGCACTTGACTGAATTTTACCTCCATAGACCTTTTATGCTTTGTTCATACCAATTATTGGTGTTGCCCTTCTGTGTTTCCACAGCATACGGCATATATCACCATAATTACATTTATTCCATTATTTTGTAATTATAGTCTTCATCTTTTTTTCTGTCAAATTTTGCTCTTTCAAGATGTGCTATATATAGCTTGTTCAAATGTCAAGGAAAAAATTCACACCAGATGGAGTGAAACAGACAAAGAGAACTTTATTCAAAACTATTGCAATAACTGGGGCCAACACTATTACAGTAAAGAGAGATTGAACTCAACTCCCTCATAAGGAAAGGTGGGAGGTGTTTTAAGTACTGAGGTGAGCTGGTTGAAAAACAGAGCAGGGTGTTTGGGAGGAGGTTGGTCAATTGACTAAGCTTTTTCCTTTTCCCTAATTGGCATTGGTATTTGTGCTTATAGGGGTTCTGCTCCTACACTTCCACAGAGACTGGGAGTCAGGAGTGCTGTCTTTCTTGATGATTACATTTCAAATGGATGGCTGTAGGGTCCTTTAAGAATAATGTTTCTGAGTCATAAAACTATCAAGAGGCTGAGAGAAGATTTACAACTCAAAGGAACAGAGAAAGAATTTACAATTGCAAATTTTCTAAAGTAAATGCTCTAAGAAGAGGCAGGTTAGAGGCCTATAGACAGGAAGAAGCCTGTCTAAAGCTCAGTCAAGCTGTGAAGAATGCTAAGGCCATGTTGGTCAATATTTATAGTTGCGGTTCTGAGACATATTAACACTCCAGAAATTTTGCTTTGCTGCAATGTTCTATGAAGTCTAACAAGATATTATAGCACAAACACTTTCTTTAAAAGTCATTTTTTCTTTTTCCTAATGTACACATACACTAGGCATTTAATGCTGGGCATAATGTGAATTTTTCTCTTGGCTTTAATTCCTTTGTTGATGAGTATTGGCTGCTGATGAGTTTCCTTTTCTTTATTTTTCCTACACTTCCTCCTTGTTGTCTTCTCTATAGTTTCTGGTTCCTCACCGCTCTTATTTCTAGCTTATGCCAGAGATGTCCAGTAACTTCTTATATCTGAGGGCCAAACCTGTTGTTGCCTCTATCCTGGGAAGTCAGATGCAATTCTTAATTTATACTAAGCTGAAGGAAAAAAAAGAAAAAAGAAAAAAAATACACTTATGCTGATTTGGATTATCATTTACGGCCCAAGTAGATATCATATTATATCAAGCACACACACACAAACACAAGCACATACACTTCTGCATGCACACGCTTACCTTGTATATATAAGGGTAAAGTGGGCTTCCGTGAGCTTAAAGATAGGTTAACAGAAACTTCCCAAGTGAAATGCAAAGAAGAAGAGAATGAAGAGGAAAAACACAACATCCACAAACTGTGCGAAAATTTCAAATGTATTAAATGGTGCGATTGGAATACCACAGTAAAAGAAAGAGAATGGAAGAGAAGTATTGAAATAACAACAGCTGAAAACTTTCCAGAATTTAGTGATAGATATCAAACCCCAAATCCAGGAAGCTTAGGGAACACCAAGCAGAACGATACCAGCAAAAATATACCTAAGTCTATCATATTCGAACTGCAGAAAAACAGATAAGAGAAACTCTTGAAAGAAGAAGAAGGATAGGTTGAACTATACCTATAGCAGGAACAAGGATAAAAATTACAATGAACTCGTTAGATAAAAATTACAAGGAACTTCTCATTAGAAATTACACAGACAAGAAAAGAATGGTATATATTTTAAGTATTTGAATTTTAAAGTATTTGAATTTTAAAAATTCAATATAACATTCTATATCCAGCAAATTTTACCTTTTGAAAGTGAGAGAAATAAAGTTTTCTCAAACAAAACTGTGGGAAGTTATTGCCACCAGACTTGCCCTACAGAGGATGTTGAAAGAAGTTCTTTGGTGAGAAGGAAAATAATGTTAATCAGAAAATTGGATCTATATACAGAATGGAAAACATTTATTTCATGAAGAGGGCATAAAGAGTTTTGAGAGGGTTAGTATATATATATAATCTTTTCCTCTCAAAATATTTCATATGAATTACTATAAATGCTTCCCAGTCATAAAAGTAAAGCAGTTATACTTTTTACTACAGGGAAAGATAGAACTGCAGCATTCACCTGCTTCTTCAAAAAACATTGTATCTGGGACACCTTGGGGGCTCAGTTGGGTTAAGCACTTGATTGTTGGTTTTGGCTCAGGGCATGACTTCACGGGTCTTAAGATCCAATCCTGTGTAGGCTCTGTGCTTAGCAGGGTGTCTGCTTGAAGATTCTCTCCCTCTGCAACTTCCCCCACTCATGCATGCTCTTTCTTTCTCAAATAAATAAATAAATTTTTAAAAATAAACATTGTATCTCTTTATACTTAGCATTTGTGTTATTGGAATTGTCCTAAAGTAGTACCATAGGCATGGATAGTGCTGCTGGGTTATTTATGATTAAAGATAGTGATGGAAAAATATGAGGTATGAATAAGGCCAATAAAATATATTCCATGGTGACATCTATAAACAAGGTAAAATTGCATAGTATGTAAATATAGACTATAGCTGTGTATGAAGGAATTGCTAGAAAACAAAAGTACAAAAAATAATGCTTATGATATAAATAATTAAGGTAGAGTGCCTTAAAGAAATTGAGATTCTCTATGGTCAGTTCAGAATTTAAGGGATAAAACAGGAGTACTGGGTAAGTGAACTACAGGAAAGAGCTACAGTTACTGAAAACTGGTTCACGAGTCTGCTGTGATTCTTCCTTCTTACTCAACTCACACACATAGGTAAATTTGTTGGAACATATTCCAGATTTGGATTCCTCCCCTTATATTTGGGAGAAGAGTGGCAGAGAAGAATAACTAATATTGAATTCTAATTTTACATATTACATAGAGAGGTACTCTCCAGTTTCTTATATTTCAACACTATTATTTCCACTTAAGCACAGACAAGGGCTCAACTGTTGAGTATTTTGCTGGAGCTCCTACAGCTTGAAATAGGTAATTAAAAATTAGGAAGAAGACAATAAATGCAAAAATATGTTTTAAATTTAATTATCTGGGGGTGCCTGGGCGGCTCAGTTGGTTGAATGTCTGCCTTAGGCTCAGGTCATGATCCCAGTGTTCTGGGATCTAGCCCCACCTAGGGCTCCCTGCTTGGTGGAGAGAGAGCCTGTTTCTTCTTCTCCCTCTGCCCTGCCCCCTGCTTGTGTGCTCTCTTTCACTCTGTCTCTCTCTCTTTTTCAGATAATAAGTAACATCTTCAAAAAATTGAACTATTTATTACTACTATTTATTAAAATAGGTAAAGCCCACATAAACCTAATGAGAGAAAAAAATGAAGGAAAATAGTTAAAATTAGAAAAGAGGAAGCAGAGATAACACAAAATAAAATAAAATCCAAGAATTATAAGGAAAAAACTACTCACAGCAAAGCCAAACTAATAAAAAATCTGAAAAGATGAAATTTTTTTAACTAAGTATAAATTATCAAAATTTCCTTTAAAAGAAATGGAAAGGCATGATATTTCAATTGTCACAGAAAACATGGGTAAGATGATTAAAGTTAAAAAGCATAACAAGCACATTTACAGCTGAATTTGATCTGCCCTTTTCAGAACATATTTTTCCATTCTCTAAATTATTAAAGATGTTTGAGAAAAAGGAAATTTTCCCAATTCAATATATGAAGCCAGTGTGCATGTGATTATTTCAGTTGAGGATAAAAAGGCATTAAATAAAATTCAAATGTCAATTCTAATAAGAGCTCTTAAAAATAAGAAGAGATGCTAAACTATTTAAATGTAATAGTCTAACAAAATTGAACAGCAAACATTATTTTAAGTAGAGAAACACTGAAGTAATTGAATTAAAGCAATAATGTCCTTTATCATCATTGTTACTTGCATTTTTTGGAACTGGTACAAGTGAAAAAAAGAAATAACTAGAAGAAATAATGGAAAAGAACAGTTAAAACTATCTTCTTCTGATAATATGATTTTATACCTTAAAAACCACAAAATAGTGCTTTAAAGATACTATAGTTAATAATAAGATTCTGTGTCAACATGTGGATCCACTACTTATTCCCCCATTACAGCAATAGGCACCTATATAATATAATACAAGTGAGAGGAAAAGTTCCACTGAAAATCAAGGCAAAAAATTTGTGTGTATATTACATAGGAAAAATGTTTTTAAAAGGTATAATTCTTTTTTTTTTTTAAAGATTTTTATTTATTTATTTATTTGACAGACAGAGATCATGAGTAGGCAGAGAGGCAGGCAAAGAGAGAGAGAGAGAAGCAGGTCCCCTGCTGAGCAGAGAGCCCGATGCGGGGCTCGATCCCAGGACCTGAGACCATGACCTGAGCTGAAGGCAGAGGCTTTAACCCACTGAGCCACCCAGGCACCCCTAAAAGGTATAATTCTTATATGAAGAAAGCTATCATACTTTTGAATAACTTAAAATATAATCTTAGTCAAGGGCAGACAATATTTGTCATTCCACTTGATTAAAAATGTAAAAAAAAACTAATTGTGCCAAAATAAATTTGTAAATTTAATAAATTCCATTTATTGGATTTGGAAAAGTAATCTGAAATTTTAAAAATGCACACAAAATTCCAATAGAATCATATGAAAATTATGAATGTCAAGTTGAAACTTCCCTTATAGATACCAGATAGTGGAATAAAACAGAGAAACAAAATAGATCATCATTATTTTCATAACAATGCACAATACACTTACTATTTCAATGCAAAGTGAAATATGTAATATAAGACATTATATAGTATAAAATTCACCACGAAGGAACAAAAATAGATATACATTTTATATCCTATCCAAAAATAAATTCTAGACAGTTTAAGGTTTAAATTAGGGCAGTATTAGTTGTCTTGGTGGTATATCTACTATATATGATGAAAGACATATGCAAAGGTTTCTGAATAATATGATATTATTTTTAAAATTTAATTTAAAATTTAAGAGAATTTAAGAAAAATTTAAAGAGAATTTAAGAAGGAATTTTTAAAAATTTAAGAGAGAAATTTAAATTTCTCTCCCCAGTCCTACCGTATGTATTTATGTTTAAGTGAGTGTGTGTGTATATTGGAGGGGAGTATGGATATGGGTTTGTGATTTGATATAAATGTATTTTGGGAGCAAGAGGAAGCAAAGGAAAAGAAAGGTAACTTAAAGTCTACCCCTCTTCTTTAGAAAAACTGGCTTATACATAATCACATTCATACATGAACATAAAACATACGTACCTATGTGTGTTTTGCATGTAATTTAAGGAAAGTACACAGGTATTTTTGCTTTGTATAATCAATATCTTCTCTTACCTTGTTGAGATTTTGGATTATATTTATTCTGTTTTTTAAAAATTTATTTATTATTTGTTTTATTATGTATTCTTGATCTATCTCAGAGTTCTGCTTCCTCTACTATGTGTTGTCTTCCTTTGACAGTTATTGTGTTCCTGAAAGATAGAGCTTACTGACTCTGAGCTCATTTCCCCTTGGAGTTAGGAGTTATCATATCTGGTAATGTGTACCTAAAGAGGGGCAGAGTCTAGGCCTCATCTCTCTTGGTGAGTTATAACGAGAAGGGAGAGATGAGCTTTTGCAAGAAGAAACACAGGCTTCTCAGAATGACTGGGACATGTCTTGGTGAGCTGTTTCCCCACCAACAACTTCTTCCTTTGGGGTCGGTTTTTAAAGTCTTTGAAAGGACCATAATGGAAGGAAAAATGACTTTAGGATGTAAGTCACCAGCCCTGCAGCTTTGATAGAGTGCACTCCTAATCCAGCTTTGCATTTCACCATTTTCTTAGCCCAGCAGGATTTCCAGCTGCTGTGATCTCACCTGTGGGGCAATTGGTGGTCTACAGAGTTGATGCTGTTGTACATCTCAAAGTGACCATGGGAGCAGATAGTGACCCTTGAAGACCAGTGAGAAGGTGAGATAAAGACAGTTGAAAATCTCTTCCTCACCTCATTTCTCACTGCTGGCACTCTTTCCAAACAAATTTTTTTTCAAAAAAAAAAAAAAAATTCTTGACAGCCAGGAGTTACCCCAGGACTTGGCCACTGTTTGCTTGTTTTATACCTCCCTTGAACTACATTTTCTCATTTGAGTGTTATTTTTTAGCTAAGGTTAATTTTGCTTTTCTGATGTTTCTGATCATGAGCCTCCATTATTTCATAATCAGCATTAAATATTTTGAATTATGGTATAATTTTAAAATGTAGAAAATATTTTGGTCATTTTCTTCAAAAAATTGAACATATAGAAGTTTTCAATTTTAATTATGCATGTGTGTGTTTGAGTGCACAATGTGATGTTGTACACAGTGATGTTTTGCACAATAGCACAGCAGTAGCCACAGGTTGTAATTTGAGACGGCTTTTGTTTTTTACTTTTCTTGGGTTTTGCATTTCTAGCATTTTCTGTTTGCTTGTCCCATGCTGATGCACTTCATTGTAGCTAGCTGTAGCTTTTTACTCTGACTACCCAATTTTTGTACTTCCTGCTGATATTACCCTGTTGTTAGAAATCTAACATTAGCCTTACAGACCACTGGAGTACTGGCCTTTGGCTACATTGTCTGTAAGAATGCCAGGTGCCTGTGCATTCGGCATTAATGTGTGATATAGTCCATTAGCCTCAAGTCTTTATGAGATTCTCTGAGGTTGGCTGAATGTTCCAGGCAGACTTTAAATAAAACAAATTTATTGACTTAGTGTAGAGCTGTATTGCCTGAATCATTTTTGGACTGCCCTTGAACATTTCTATTTGTTAATGCATTTATTCATTTTTACTCTTTACATGCTGTTGATTTCAGAATATTTTATTGTCTGTGAATATTATATTTGGTTATGTAGTGTTCTAATTTATAAAATTCCTGTATTAAATTGGACATATACACACTAAATGTTGTGTTTATCATTCTCCTTTAATGAAGAACTACATAAATGTAAGAAGTTGTAGAAAATTTAATTATAAGCACAAAAAGAAGTGAAAATACAAATCTAATAATTATACATTACTTAGCTAGAGACCTCTAAATTTTAGGTGAAATATCTGGGGAGAAAATGTGAAGAATTGTAAACTGGTACACCACATTGATTTAATAACATTTACTTAATAATTTGAGAAAGGTGGTGGAATTGGTCTTTGGTAATATGATTTTCTAAGTTCCTTTTTAAAAAATTTACATTTATGGGTCTCTAAAAACTTCTTACTTTCTGAAATTTAATTTCCCCCAATGTAACCATATATGTAATCTATAGTTATACATATATTCTATAGTTATATGTCATGTGCCATATATTTTCTATGCTCACAGAGGTAAATTCTATTTCTAGGTAAATGGCAACTTTTCGAAAAGTTAAACACATGTTTCAGCATCTTCTGGGCTAATGGCTGCTGCCTGAATTATAGTCCAAAACCCAGATCATCTAAAAGAGAAAATAAAGCCAAAATTCAACATTGTTCTATCGCAGAATTCAAAACAGAGTGTATTACAAAATGCAGGGAAGCATTGTGTACCATCAGATCCATCCTGGAGCCCATGACTAATCAGGCGGAGACTGCACAGGAAAAAACATTCCTCAGGACCCTAAACATGACACATAGTTAAAATCATATTCAGAATGAGAGAGTTCAGTCTTTCCTGAGGCAATTCAGGGACCAGTTCTGAGATAAGGTGCATGTGAATGCTGACTACTGGAGAACTGAATGGAAGGAGTTGAAAGGATGCTAGTTATGAGGAGGCAGTCTTGGGGAGGACCACTACAAGGGGAGAGGGAACCGACCTAGAGGTCACAAATAACATTTGTGACTGGGCAGCAGGGTGGGAAAAAAATGAGTAAAGAAGTAGAAACTATAGGTACTACAGAATCAATGCAGTTTCACAAAATCAGAAAAGCAACCCTCTCTTCACTATAAAGATGAAAATAATGAAATTACACCATGCTATGCTAAGAAACAAAGTCATTACCATAAATCACCAAGTCAACCACCCAGAACTGTTACTCTTGCCTACATAGAATAACTTTCTTTTGCTGGACAGAGTTTCAGAATGAACTGAAAATAGCTAACAATATCTCAACAAACTTTTGCTAGAAGAAAAAGAAAAGAACAGGGGCACCTGGGTGGCTCAGTTGGTTAAGTGTCTGTCTTTGGCTCAAGTCATGATCCTAAGATCCTTCCTGGCTCTGAGCCTCGCATCAGGCTCTGCTGAATGGAGAGTCTGCTTCTCCCTCTACCTCTGCTGCTCCCCCTGCTTGTGCTGTCTCTCTCTGTGTCAACTAAATAAATAAATAAATAAAATCTTAAAAACAAACAAACAATAAATTTCCATGGTAAAACTCTGTCCCCCCAAAACACACACACAAAGCAAACATGAAGGAAAGCAAAAGTATAACAAAAAAATGTCTTGAAACATATTTTCAAGGAAGTGTCTATAGAAATAAGTGCAAATAAATTGCATCTGCAATTAAACACAGACCAAAAATGATGAAATCGGGAAGCTGTCAAATGAGAGCTGATGGAGTTCTATAAAAATAAAGGTAAAATCCTCTCTCTCTGCCTGACTCTCTTCCTACTTGTGATCTCTGTCTGTCAAATCAAATAAATAAATGAAAGTCAAAATCATTTGGAGAAATGATTAAATTTTAGAGACTCAAAAGAGAATAATTTTAATAAAACAAAGTACATTTTAAAAATATAATAAAGTACAATAAAGTACACATTGACAAGCATGCGTGACAAACAGAAATCAAAATAAAAAGTGAAAATAAAATAAAATAAAAAGTAGACAAAATGATGATCAGAAGATATGTGATGGAGATAAAAGACAGACCAAGGAGATCAACATGGATAATTAAAATGTACGCAGAATAGGATAAATAAATGAAACAGAACTAATCATTAAGACTCTAATCCAAGAAAACTTCCCCCAAGTAAAAAAGAGAAACTGAATCTATATATTGACACTAACCATATGCAGCTCAGTGAATTGATTCATAGTTATCAATTTCTAGGCATACCCAAATAAATTAATAGAGTTTAATATTAAAGAAAAAAATTCTATGTGAATTTTCCAGCCAAAGTCACCTACCGGAAAGAATTTGGATGTAAACGTAATCCTTAAAACCAATAAAGAAAGAATGGTAAGGTGAGCAACATTTTCAAGAAGCTCGAGAAAAGAAAATGCAAGGCAGGCATTTATATCAAGGCCATAGAAAAAACTGTTTAAACATGAAAAAAAATGAGGTTTTCTTGATGAATATAGAAGAGATAGCTTACAGCCACAAAGGAATTATCAGAAAGATGTGGTAAAAGAATGCTTGGTGAGCTGTAGATATATTTAAACATAAATCTAAGACTAAAAGTAAGAAGATAACAGACAAAATGTTATATTAAATGTTACATATTCTATATGTTAAATGTTTTATGTTCTAACAAAATGAAAAAAGGATTAGAGAAGAGAGGACAGCATAGGAGGAAAAATAAAATAATCTCACTGACCAGTTGAACCTCATAGTTGAAAAAAAAAATTAAAGCTCCCCAAACTAGTAAAGACCTCGGTTGGGGGTGGGGCCTAATGGGTCTTAGTATAAAAGGTACAAAAGGAGGGAAAATAGGATGATTAAGGGAGTCTTTAAAAAAAAAAGGGCAAATGTATATTAGAAAGTACAAGGTAAAATTTGTGATAAAGAGTTGCAAGTAACAGGGGTGCCTGGGTGGCTCAGTGGGTTAAAGCCTCTGCCTTCTGTTAGGCTCCTGATCTCAGGTTCCTGGGATCTGGGATCGAGCCCCACATTGGACTCTCTGCTCTGCAGAGAGCCTGCTTCCCTTCCTCTTTGTCTGCCTGCTTCTCTGCCTACTTGTGATCTCTGTACGTCAAAAAAAAAAAAAAAAAAAAAAAAAGAGTTGCATGTAACAAATCTAGACACTAAAATAGGAAAGGCTTCAACTTGAAATGAATACAAAGTAATTTTGAATATTTATATTTCCAATTACACAAAAAGCATCTAGATAAAGCAGAGATTATAAGAAATGGAAGGAGAAAAGGCTAAAATACACAAATATTAGGAGCCTTTAACATATTATTGATTCAAAGACAGGTCAAGTAGGCAACAAATAAGTAAAGATATTACAGCTCAAATTCAATGGGTATATAGCAAACTTTTCAAGACAGTAATAGAAAATATACTTCTGAAGCTCACATGGAGCATTCTAGAAAATTAATTAAAAAAAAAAAGACTTTAAGTTCTAAAATGTAGATCCACTCAAATAGTATTTTCTGGTCACAATCCAAAAAACTAGAAGTTAAATTTACATCAAAAGAACAAAATGTCATTCTACATGGGGATTTAAAAATTCTGAGAGAGAAATTGGTGAAAGAGAAATACAAACCCAACTAATAGTGTTTATGTTAAAATTAATTATTAAAACACTTGGCATCAAAATCCATAAGTTAAAACCAAAGCAGTGAGTAGCAGAAAATCCATACCATTGTGTTATCTGTATAAACACATATCAATAAAAACAAGACAAAGAATATAAATAGAAAAAAATATCAAAAGAATAAGTAGGAAAAACATAGTATACATAAACAGAATGAGGGATAGGATTTCAATAAAAGCAGAAATTAATGCAGAGATAAAAAGCAGTAGCTAAATATATATGCACATATACATAAACATAACATGTATGTGCACATATAATACACATATATTTTTGTTTAGATAATAGACTGTGAAAAAAATCAACATACTGCTTTTATAATCGTCCATTGCTACCTTATAAGTAACAACAGAAAAATAATAAATTACTGCTACCTTATAAGTAACAACAGAAAAATAATAAATTACAAATATTTACAGAATAAAAACTGAAAAGAAGGAAAACCATTTAAGCAGAGTGTACCAATATCTTATGAGTCTTTCACATAACTATGTAAATTAACTTAAAATCTAGATGCATATCTTGGAAAAATAACCTTAACAAAAATTGGCAACAATTTTAAGAGTAAATTTTTAGATATTTAAAAATAGAAATGGTTTAAACAGACAAATTTCTACAGAAGAGCAAAAAGAAAAAAAGATAGCTTAATTTGTTTTATTTAAACAAGTAAATGATTATACCTAAATCTAACAAAGACAACATAAAAAGAAACTACAGACTGTCCTCACCGATAATTGTAAATGCAAAACATCTAGGTAAATATTAGCTTATTAAAAGTAATACAGCATGACCATAAATCTGGGATTTATTCCAGAAATGTAATTCACTCATGG
The DNA here is from genome assembly GCA_004024625.1 of Mellivora capensis. NCBI lineage: Eukaryota > Metazoa > Chordata > Mammalia > Carnivora > Mustelidae > Mellivora > Mellivora capensis. Next base: position 7,924 of record PISX010025828.1, on the reverse strand, counting down.
TTCAATATTAATAAACATATTAATATAATTAGTATGATAGATCTATGAAGAAAAACCTATTGTCACTAAAGAAACAGAAAAGACCTGAATTTAACATTATTAATATTAATACACACATGTATATCAGACATACCAACACTGAGAGTGGGAAAGAGGATATAGGAGAAGAGTAATAGTGGAAGACTCTAGAGTGATGAACGTGTAAGTGATAATACTCAACAGTTTCCCCACATTTCTGTAAGTTGGGAATGATAAAGAAATGGAGGAGGAAAATCATAAAACATTTTCAAAAATCTGATTTAAGTCAATGCAAATCATCTTTATTTGTTTAGTTTTCATTTTAATTGCAGTTCATTAACATACAGTGTTTTATTAGTTTCAGGTATACAATATAGTGATTCAACAATTCTACCCAGTGTTTACCATGACAAGTGCAATCCTTAATCCCCATCATCTATCTAACCCAGCCTAAAACATATCATTTTAATAGTAATTTAATAATCAATGGACGATTATAAATTAACAAAGTTCTGATTTCCCAACACCATTTATTTATTTATTTTTAAATTTTTTAATTATTATGTTCAGTTAGCCACTACATAGTACATAATTAGTCCTTGATGCAGTGTTCAACAGTTCATTAGTTAACTATAATACCCAGTGCTCATCAGGGTCCATAGTCTCTCATGGTTCATCTACCTCTCTGATTTTTCCCTCTTTGGATTTCCCTCCCTCCCCTATTGGCCTTTGTGCCATTACATATCTTCCACATATGAGTGAAACCATATGAAAATTGTCTTCCTCTGTTTTACTTACTTCACTTAACCTAATCCCTTCTAGTTCCATCCATTTTGATGCAAATGGTGGGTAGTCATCATTTCTGATGGCTGAAAAATATTCCATTGTGTATATGGACCACATCTTCTTTTTCCATTCATCTTTTGAAGGGCATCTTGGCTCCTTCCACAGTTTGGCTATTATGGACATTGCTGCTACTAACATTGGAGTGCACGTGCCCCTTCTTTTCACTATGTCTGTATCTTTGAGGAAGATATCCAGTAGTGCAATTGCTGGGTCATAGGGTAACTCTATTCTTAACATCTTAAGGAACCTCCATACTGTTTTCCAGAGTGGCTGTACCAACTTGCATTCCCACCAACAGTGTAAGAGTGTTGCCCTTTCTCCATATCCTCATCAACATTTGTTGTTTCTTGTTTTGTTAATTTTGCCATTCTAATTGGTACAATGTGGTATTTCATTATGGTTTTGATTTGTATTTCCCTAATGGCTAGTAATGTTGAGCATTTTTTTCATGTGTCTGTTAGCCATTTGTATGTCTTTTTTGGAAAAGTGTATGTTCTTGTCTTCCGCCCATTTTGGACTGAGTTACTAGTTTTTTGGCTGTTGAGTTTGAGAAGTTCTTTATAGATCTTGGATATTAGCCCTTTACCTATAATGTTATTTGCAAATATCTTCTCTCATTCTGTAGGCTGCCTCTTTGTTTTGTTGACTGTTTCCTTTGCTGTACAGAAGATTTTATCTTGATGAAAAATGAACCAAAAGTTCATTTTTGCTTTTGTTTCCCTTGTCTTTGGAGACGTGTCATGAAGGAAGTTGCTGTGACTGATGTCAAAGAGGTAAGTGCCTATGTTCTCTTCTAGGATTTTGATGGATTCCTGTCTAACATCAACCAAGTGGGTTTTATGCCTGGCAGGCAAGGAGGGGTTCAACATTTGCAAATCAATCAATGTGATAGGGCACATTAATAAAAGAAAAAACAAGAACCATATGATCCTCTCAGTTGATGCAGAAAAAGCATTTGACAATATATAACATCTGTTCCAGATTAAAACTCTTCAGAGTAGAGGGATAGAGGGAACATTCTTCAATATAATAAAAACCATCCAGGAAAAGCCCACGGCGAATATCATTATCAATGGGGAAAATCTGAGAGCTTTTTCCTTAAGATCAGGAACACAACAGGGATGCCCACTCTCACCATTATTGTTCAACGTATTACTAGAAGTCTTAGCCTTAGCAATCAGACAACAAAAAGAAATAAGAAGCATACAAATTGGCAAAGAAGAAGTCAAGCTCTCCTTCTTCACAGATGACATGATACTTTACATGGAAAACCCAAAAGACTCCACCCCCAAATTACTAGAACTCCTATAGCAATTCAGCAATGTAGCAGGACACAAAATGAATGCACAGAAATCAGTTTCTTTTCTATACCCTAACAATGTAACTGTAGAGAGAGAAATTAAGGAATCAATTCCATTCACAGTAATTCTTTGTACTTTGTACTTTAAGTTATATTTTATAAATTTTGTCCTTGACTTTTCACATAATTTTATATAATTAAAATTCCTAAAATAATTAATGGAGCTCACAGATGCTAAAATATTATCAGAGCATCATTCTCCTAGTTTATGAATAGATTGTTCCCCTTTGTCCCTCATTTGCCTTTTCATGATGTTTTATGCTCTCTTACTATACTTCTTTTGTCATTTTTATTTTCTATTTGAGCAGCCAAACTTTATTAGTAAATAGAAGTTCAAGCAAAATACTTACATTTATTAAGATGTAGAGTAAATGGGAAAGGGGTGATTTATTCCTCCTTTCATTTCTCAAAGTTTAAAAAACTTAAATGGCTTATGGGGCGCATGGGTGGCTCAGAAGGCAGTTGGCTGCCTTCCTCTCCTGTCATGATCCCAGGGTCTTGGAATGCAGTCCTGCCTCAGGCTCCCTGCTCAGCGGGGAGTCTGTTCTCAATTTCCCTCTGCCTGCTGCTACCCCTGCTTATGCTCTTTCTCTCTTTCTCTAGCAAATAAATAAATAAAATCTTAAAAAAAATTTTTTTTAAATTACATTGTTTAGTAAGATGGAAAGGATCTTGGAATTTTGAATGATAACAAAATCCTGAGGACAGTTGGTTAAATAAAATCTCCTTGATTTAAACTCCTTTCCTCCTATACTTAATTAGGATAATCAGAGAAATTGATCACTCTCTTGTTAGTAATTCTTTGCCAAATGACATAACAAGATTTAAGAAGTGTCCTTTCAGCCACATACTTTTAAGCCAACATATCCCTATTTTCTTGTGACTATTTCATAGTCCTTTTCTCTCCTTTGATTTATCAGGTTTAAATGGAAAGACTATCTGAGTGGGAGCTGTGGGATGGAGCTGCCAGTTCTGGGTCTAAAATGAATTAACTGTTACTTGAAACTAAGTCGTTTCATTTCTCTTACCTTGCTTATATCTGACAGAATCTTAAGTATGAGACAATGGATGAGACTTTGTATGGAAATCTTAGAACCCCAGTAAAAAAGAATTCAGTGACTTCAAAGAAATTTAACTTTAATTTAAAGTTAATTATTTAAGCAACCTCTTAAGAGGCTTTCTAAGTACTAAATGTCTATGTAAAATCTGTTAAAAATTTCTGTTTCTTTTTACATATATTTTGTAGTTTATTTGTGGTCTAGCATAAGTAATCTTTAAAAAGAACAATAAAAAGGTGTTAGGAATGAAAGAAGTTATTTATGATTCTAACTTAATAAAAGGCAAAATTTACAATGACTAATCAGTTGCATTGATAAAATAAATGATGTAAAATATGTATTTTATTTAATATAGTTACTGAGCTATAAAATTTACTGGAGATATTATCTTATATCTTTATTTTGCTGGAATGATAAAAATAAAAATAAATTCATACATTTTTGATTTAGAAATTACTGAAATGAAAACTTTCTGCCATTTAATTACATCTTTCAAAGGACTATAATCTCTTAATTGCCATGAGCTTCTTTTTTATCCTAGTAATTGGCATTCATGCACGTTGCATTCATACTAAATTTTTCATGTCAGAAAGTACGGATGACTGCTGATTTAGAAGTTTTCTGAAAGTAAAGCTTCTGCTCTTTCAGTTTATGATATATAAATCACATTGAATATCTCTCAAATATCACCTTTTGATGGGGTTAATCTATATGTTAATGGTTTCTCTATTTTCTGTGATATCTTGGCCTCTTCATTTATTTAATACTTTCTATTTGTTCAGTTTATATTGTTTAAAAAGAAAATTTGCGAGTTAGTAAAAGGGACAGCATACTCTTTGATGACGGGGAAATTACATTCTGTAAAACTTGTGTTTAAATGCTATTAATACATTCAAATTAGGTTTAAAAAGCTCCTTTGAAAGGGGGTTTGTCTGTAAAGAAAGACTTCTTATAGAAACTGCAAACAGATCACAACAGGGGCATAAGAGAAGAGCAAGTCCTCTGTATAAAACAACTGTATAGGAACCCTAAAGAGTTTATGTATTTTAACAATCAAAGAAGACAAGGTCAGAGATTTTTGATAATATGTCTATCTAGTTAAACTATACCATAAACATAATTCTATATTCAGTATAGTAAAGCCTCAGAGATTTTTCCAAAACCTCTTCACAGCTAGACAGGTACAAGATAGGTATATAAGAAATAAGGTGGCAAAGGGCTATTGGGCCATTAGGAAGAATCCTCCCTTTCTGGAAGCTTGTAATGTAACAAATGCACAGATAATAAGAAAATAAACTGAGTCAAAGAGACTTCATTAATCCAGTCATTGGAACTCAAGGTAGGTCTTTATCTTAGAAATCAATGACATAGACTATGAAATAGAATACCCAAGTTTAATCTATACTTTATTTCAATGTAAACTCTCTTGGTTGAGCTAATTTCAAACTTTTTATGTGTCTATTTCCTCATCTGTAAATGGGAATAAATATGATTATGTAGTACTTTTTTGATGTATGTGAAAATTAACTGAAATAATGCATAGTCAATGTTAAAAACACTTACTGGGACAATGAATATCACTCAGTATTGCCATTATTAAAATTACTTTGGGGACATCTATAAGCCTAACATTACACTAAATGTATCAGGTACTAAATTTGGCCCTAAAGTTTTCCTCTCTATGCTCACAACTGGCTAAGTTAAAATGGAACAAACAAAAATCATATGTTTATTTCCTAAAATCAAATGAACATTACATGAAATATTTGATTGCTTTGGTCTTAACAAAATTTGGAGTAAATGTGTAGCTAATTCATTCCATATAAAAGTATGTCATCATAATTCCAAATCTCTGAAATGACTCAATTTTTTTGTCTTATTGAGATTTCATTTATGTTTCTTTAAAAATATATTTTTTAAAAATATGTAATTAGCTATACTTTCCTCCCAATAAATTAAAACATATCAACCAATGCTAAATCTCATTTCACTTTGTTTCTCTCTCCTTCTTTCAAAGAATACACGCTCCTACCCAAATGGACTTCTTCCTTCCAGCATTTTTGCTAAGCATTTATATTATATATTTATGGGGTGGTAGTGGTGTTTCTCTATATAAAAGGAATCATACTGCCTGATCATTCTGCTAATTTTTCACTTAATAATATATTTTGAGACCATTTTTTTGTACCTATAGATTTGTCTCTTCTAAAATTCCCCCAAAATTCTTAACTCACAATACTTCTTTGATGTGCAGACTACATGTGATATGCCTTTCTGAATCTCAAATTGTCCAATTCAGTTAAACATTGGTCCTAGATAAAAATTCCAAAACATCTTCTAAACAGAGTTCATTTTGGCTTTATATAAAAATAGTTGTTCAAATAGCCTTCCTACTTCTTGAGTAGATCTTGAAAAACAGTGACAGGAATGCCTGGGTGGCTCAGTTGGTTAAGCATCTACCTTCGGCTCAGGTCATGTCCCAGGGTCCTGGGATAGAGTCCCACATTGTGGTCCCTGCTCAGGAGGGAGTCTGCTTCTCACTCGGCCTGTTCTGCCTGCAGCTCTCTGTGCTTCTGCTCTCTTTCTGACAAATAAATAAATAAATAAATGTTAAAAAAGAAAAGAAAAAACAGTGACAAAACTAAACAATTTATAACATGTCTGTTCAGTCCTTTATTCAAGAGAAATCAGTCATGGATTCAGAGAATACAGGGCCCCACAAGCAGTAGGGCACCCTGCCTGAGAGACTGGGGCAAGAACAAATTTTATAGAATGTGAGTAGAGGCAATGCATAAACAGGTCATGATTGGCTAGGATGTCAAAGATTTCTTGATGAGGCCATCGGGTCCTATTTTCTAATATAAGCTAGCTAAAGTTAAGTTGGAGGATTGTGGTTGGTGTTGGGTTTCCCTGACAGTGAGGCCTTTCCCATCAGCACAGGCTGAGTTAGGTTTAGATTTGTGGTGTGGTCTGGGCCACTGGGACAGCCTCTGTTTTGTGGGTTCTGACATACATACTAACTGTAACAGGGAGTGAGGAGCTTGAGGAAGAGTATGGCTCTTGTGAACTCAACAAGATAAGGATGAATTAGGGTCTGTGAGCACATATATCTGTGCCTCCTTTGGTCTCTAGAGCAGTGCTGTTTCTTTCTTTGGGTGTTTTTAGCCTTAGAAACACCCACAAATGAAATCTAAGAAAGAGATCACTTTTTTTTTTTTTTTTCCTTACGTTAGAGCCTATCAAACTCCACTTCCTTGTTCCCTCCTCACTGCAACTCCTGAGTGTTTGTTCATCCAGAATATTGGTTGGAGACCCAGGGACTCTCACTTTTGTAGGTTCATCTCTTGCAGCTCTAGCAGTACCTGACTGGTCCATTTTCTCTCAATTTAATGTCCACAGTGCAAACAGACTGCAGGTGACAGAAGAGAACAGACCCTAAGGCTTCCTCTCTCACGGACTCTTCTGTGCAGGCAATGGAATGTAGTCACTTTGGTACAGGATTAAAACATGATGACACAAGAAAAATGAGAGGTGGACGGTGTATTGGTGGAGAAGTCTCAGCAACCTCTTGTTCCTCACTTTCTCTTCCTCTTTAGGCCAAAACTAGTAGAGAAATCTTGTTATTAGTTTTCTCACCATTTGACTTTTCTACCTCTCTCATTTTTCTTACATTTTTATTATCCTGGAAGAGATCAGCTAGTTCTTTTCTTGCTGCAAATTGTAACACCAATAGTGCCTTGAATTGAAGTAGGTGATGTATATGGAATGAGTTTATTCTCCACACTACTAGGTGAGCTCTAATCTGAGTTCTCAAAACCCTTAACTCACTAAAGAGAGAGAAAACAAAGAGTTTGGGCTTTTTCTCTTTCAAAAACTCCCTTCCTCGTAGATAATCTTCCTCTTGCATTTCAGAAACTGTTATTACCTCTATGTTTGTTGCTTCCATTATTTTTAGCTCTTTTGAATGAGACTGAAGATTCAGGTAAGCTAGGGTAAAGAGGCAAAACAAAAAAGGACTAGCACAACGTTTTAAGATACTTCCGAGTCCCTTAATAATAAAAGTCTTGGAGATTTCCACTTCTCCTTATTAAAATAAAAATGGAATAATTAGCTTTGTATATGTCTTCTGTAAATATACATGATAGTTTCTTTAAGGCAGAAAATGAAGAGTGGATTGGCAAGAGCTGAGTGGATTTTAAATTTTTATTTCTACAGACAGATTGCCTTCCAAAATGGCTATACTAATCTATAGTTCAACAAGTAAAGTCAGACAGTACCGTTTTCCTCTTGCCTTCACCAATACTTGATGTTACTGAATTAAAACATCTATTTAAATATTAGGATGTATTAGGTCATTGATATAGTTTCTGTTTTATTTTCTTTAAGTTTTTTTTTGACACAAAGAGCAAGCATTAACTTTACTCAGTTAAACAATAGTAAATGTTCTTGAAATGTTTGGTAGAATTCCCCTGGGAAGCCATCTGGCCCTGGGCTTTTGTTTGTCTGAAGATTTTTGATGACTGTTTCAATCTCCTTGCTGGTTATGGGTCTGTTCAGGTTTTCTATTTCCTCCTGGCTCAGTTGTGGTAGTTTATATGTCTCTAGGAATGCATCCATTTCTTCCAGATTGTCAAATTTGTTG
>PISX010025827.1:0-25532 GCA_004024625.1 Mellivora capensis | reverse complement strand
TATATATATATATATAATCTGCCCCAAACTTACTACATTAGTTAGCTGATATTAGATTGAAACTCCAATTTTTACCCCAGGCTCTAAGTCATGAGCTTTATAGCTTCAAGATTAAAGTCAAAGCGGCAAAGTCAGCTGGGTGTAGCAGTTTAAAACAGGTGACCCCACATCTGTCGGCTGACGCAGTGATCCTGGCTCCTAATCGTGGTAATTATTTTCTTTCCCCAGCCCCCCACTCTCCATCTGACTTCCCTCACAACCCTGCAACCATTTCACAAGTTCTCAGATGGGCATTTAGAAGACCCTTTTGCTTTTCAGCTTGGCTTTGCTCTGTGCCCCTGCTATTCTCTTCTTGTTAAATCATTCAGCCTGAAGCATTTGGCCCAGGGTGGCTGGAACACCCCAGCCAGCAATCTGAGCCAGTTCCTTCCCTGGAGGCTTAATGCTTAGGAGTCACAACACCTTGAGTTAATTGCAAATTGTTCGAGAATATCCTATTTGTTCGGTGGTTTAGGATCATCTTGCGTCTACAGCCATTTCCCTTAGGCCAAGAGATACATTTCCAGTGTTCAGTGAATGGGAATAATGGATAGATGTGGATGGTGGAATGACAGTGACACCCCTCACCCTTCCTGATCCCCATTACATACCCAGCTCCTCACTTGAAAAATCTATCGACAGTTCCCTATTGCTGGTTTTGAGAGGGCTGAGGCTCCTCCTTTATTTTTTTTTTTAAGATTTTATTTATTTATTTGAGATAGAAAGCACAATTGGAGGGGAAGGGCAGAAGTGAAGCAGGAGAACTAGGTTCTTGTCTCACAGAGTCAAATGAATCTTGTGGATAACAGTGAGTAAAGTGATAGAGGTTTAGTAAGGGAAGATACAGAAAAATAGCTGGGGACCTGAAATCCTTCTAACATCTCTGCTGATACCACCATTGAGCAAGGATTAGTGATAAGACTAGTGATAACACATTCAATGGCTTACTTCCTTTTTAGGGTCTGGTAACTCTTTGCTGGTCACAGGTGATTATCATAAAAAAGACTCCCACCCACATCCCTAAGGCAGGGTGGTCTACCTAGGGCCTGATGGTCAGGTTTGTTCCCCTATTTGGTTTCCCTACACTTCCATATTTTGGGGTTTTCTGTGAGCCTGATCACAGAGCGCTCTCTCTCCCTACTGAGCACTGAGTGTCCCTTACTCAGAAGCAGAAGCAGACTCTCCATTAAACAGGGAGCCTGATAAGAGGCTCGATCCCAGGACCCTGGGACCCAGGACCCTGGGATCATGACCTGAGCTGAAGGCAGATGCCCAACCAACTGAGCCACCCAGGTGCCCCTAATCTATAGAGTTTCTGAAACTGAGATCCACACACCCACCGGTCCTCTATTTTTGGGAGATATCTGAGAAAGCTTTCACCTCATCTACTTTCTTCGGCATTCACTTAATGGAGGAAATCCCATTATCTTTGCAAATAAAATGGTGGGTGTCCTCTGGTATTCCTTCTTCTACTTAAGCCATGTCTCTCCGGTCCCTTGCCTAAACAGTGTCCCTCACTATGCTGGTCCATTAGTAAGCAACTTTATACAGAGATCGTTGTCAGAACCCAAGCAAGCGGGAAGGAGGAAACATGGATCTGGAATCCCCAAGTGTACAGGACTAGGAGAGGAACAAATCCAAGTCCTCTCCCCCGTGGGAAGAAAGTAAGGAGGAACAGTCTGCAGACTATGAATTCTGCTCTCCCCCAAAAGACCTCATCTTCTTCCTTCCCAGAACCCCTTCTATACGGTTCATTGATGAAGACCCTGAAACTCATTTGACCTTCTGAACAATAATAAGGCCAGGATTCATCTCATGGCCTAAAACCAGGCCCTTGGTCTTGAGGAGTTAAGTAATTCTATTATCAGAGCTCTGTGTCCACTGTCTTTGCTACACTTTTCAGCAACCTTTGGGAGGCAGACAAAGATGTTAGTAATAATAGATAACAGAGAACAATCAACACCTCACAATGCTCCATTACGTTATTCTTCTAGTATCGTGGGGCGGGGGTGGGGGGGGAACAAACTTGTTTTTCATTCAGTCGGAAGACAGTTGAATCTGTCTTCCAAGTTGGAAGAACAGAGAGAGGAAATAATTTATGTCCCTGCAAAATAATTCCCTCAGTGGCCCCCTTTCAATCACAGGGACTGGTGGACAAGGAGACTGAGACAGGGACCAACAGTAGAGGGTTTCGTGGAGAAAGAGCACACTCCCCTGTCTTTGGAAAAGAGGACGGTCCCCAGAGCAGAGATCAAGCAGAGAAGTCTACTTGCATTTCCGAGGGGGAGTCTATAGATGTCAAAGAGCACACAAAAACATAATAAGAAAGCAACACGGCCTGGGCTGAGGATTATTTTGTTTTGTTTTGTTTCCATTTTCCATTTAAGATGTTTGCTCTGCTAGGATATAAAGCCCATCTGTGCTCTCCAACCTGTTACCCATAAATGCCCCATGAGGGTGTTATACTCATGTCATTCCAAGAAAGGGGGATGAGCACGGGCATTTGGTTCAGCATGGAGTAGAGAAAAGGGACCTTGAAGGGAAACGAGAGGCTGGGAACACGGAGTGAGTTCTCACCACAGCATGAGGGAGGAGGCAGGTCTGCCGTGACATTTATCCCCAGGAAAGTGCAGAGATCCCGGAGAAGAGAGAAAACAGAGGCTCTGCACTGACATCCGGGCCCCACTACTCATGCTATTGTGATCACCATTAACGCCCACAATGGGAGCCAAACAGAACCCACGCAACACAGATCCCAATAACATCAGAGGCCCGGTGGCCTCTTATCTGGGTATCATCATCAGTGCATTCTCTCTCTCTGCCCATACCAAGTGCTAACCCATCTTTATCCCCGGGGCCTCGTGGGGCGAAGCTTGGAAAAGGTGGCCGTTTATTCAGTTGCTGCACACGGCGACTACCGGTCTTCAGTCTTAATCTGCGGGAAGGGAAACAGCAGATGCCCTCAAGGTGGCCCTTCTCTTTCCAGAAACCGAAATCTGTCACAGAGCTTGGGAACTCCAGAGTCGAGTCTCTCTGAGCCGAAGTGCACTCTTGTGTCCCGCTGACCCGCTTGGCCAGGACACTTCGCTTGCCCCACGTGAAGGCCACTGTGTTGTCCTTCCTTCTCTGAGCAGGAAGAAAACTCAGTGGCCAGAACTCTGGCCCGTTACAGATGTAAAACGTGCTTCTCCAGAGAGGCAGCAGCCGAAAGAAAGTCTTTGCTAATAAGCTTGTCCGATTAGGAATCCCACATCTTGTCATCCGAGAAGGCTCCCACATGGCAGTTTTGTGATCCGTGTCACCAAGGCTCTGTAACAGGAGCAGCTAAGCCAGCGGTGTAGGAGTTTGTGAAATTCGAAACCACAAATATTTACCAGGGTTGCTGCTGGCCGGTGTGTCTTCCACACACACAAAATGAAGTAGGAACGAGATCTTTCCATGCTCTACACTTATAAGCCTCAGACAGTAAGCTGTCTCACACACAGTGCCCTCCAGAGACTCTAGTGGCTTTTCTTTCCTTCTTTTTTTCCCCCTAATATTTCAACTGTCATTTCTCTCCAGTTAGTAATGTATTTTCTTCAGGGTGGAAGGAAAGCCCTTGGCATCTGAACTCCGCAAAGGAGACCTACGGAAATACAGCTCTTAGCTGCTTCAAGCTGCCTCCAAAACGACTTTGCTAAATATATATTATCCCAAATTTCCCCGAGGAGACAGTGTAAACAATTCCTTTTTTTAAAAATTTTTTTTAAAGATTTTATTTATTTATTTGTCAGAGAGAGTGAGCACAGGCAGACAGAGTGGCAGGCAGAGGCAGAGGGAGAAGCAGGCTCCCTGCTGAGCAAGGAGCCCGATGTGGGACTCCATCTCAGGATGCTGGGATCATGACCTGAGCCGAAGGCAGCCACCCAACCAACTGAGCCACCCAGGCGTCCCTATAGTATAAACAATTCCTTATGAGGTGGGCTTTGGTACAGATTTCCTCTACGGGTTTCTGAATTTCTTCCTAGAAGAATCTCTGGTGCTTGGCAGAAGCTGTGATACTCGGTACTTTCAATGAAGTGGCCATTTCCTATTCGGGCCGAACTTAGATGAGTAACCCGGTTTCTGCGACTCAGTTTTCTTTTACAAAATTAGATTGTTGTATGATCTGCTATGAAGCCAGAGCCACCATGAAGCACCACAGTACACAAACACGGATAATGGAGTGCACCACACTGCCAACTCAGATCCTTGGTCTAACACAGAACGAGGGCAAAGTGATCGGAAAATGAAGGGAAAGGAGCGGAATGAGAAACAGAGGAGGAAGGAAAGGTAATTGGATTCATTAGACATGAGGGAAGCACTGGGCTCCCATTGCATTTGTCATTCCCATTCTCCCCTGGTGAGGAAATCTCCAAAAATAGGCACCCCCAATTTTGGGGGGTTCACTGATAGGCTGAGGATACACAAACAGTCTTTATACTTGTTAGCCATCGATTTCTTTTGCCCTCCTTTTTAAACCCCAGTATCTCATATAGGAAAGGTGCTCAGTCGCAGCCCTGATAAATATTTGTAGAGCAAATATTTAAAGCTAATGTGGAAACCATTCAATAAAAGGTTGATAAGGAAATGGAGATCAGGTGATGAATATCTGAATTTAAGAGTCAGTATCATTAAAGTGGAACAGCCAGATCTGATGTAGCTCGTGGAGTGGTGCACTGTGACAGATACAACATCACATCCTTGCAAAAATCTGAACCTGGACTGCATTAAACCTTTAGAGCTTACTTCCGGTTGATAAAACAAATGGCCACTGGAGGACCAAGTCAGACACCAGCTCTGGGAAACAGACAAATCCAGAAGGTAGGACATTCTACAGCTCAACTCAGCAGCATCTTCAACAAGTCAATGACAAGGAGAAAAAGAGAGAGAAACACAGAGAAAGAGAGACTGGAGATGACTGCTTTGGATCTTGATCGAATTCCAGTTCAAACAAGTAAGTTATGCAAAGACAATTGGACAGACTGGAACATGTACTGTGTGTTAAATGACCCCAAGGACTTATCATTTAGTCATGGATAATAGTAGTACCTATAGCCATGTAAGAAAGTCTCCATATGGGCGCCTGGGTGGCTCGGTCGGTTAAGCATCTGCCTTCGGCTCAGGTCATGATCCCAGCATCCTGAGATCAAGTCCCACATCAGGCTCCACACTCTGCAGAGAGCCTGCTTCCCCTTCTCCCTCTGCCTGCCGCTCTGCCTACTTGTGCTCTCTATCTCTCTGTCAAATAAATAAATAAAATCTTAAAAAAAAAAAAAAAGAAAGAAAGAAAGTCTCCATGTTTTCAGAGATGCATACCAAAATAGAATGATGTGATATTTGGGATTTGCTTAAAATACTTAATGCACATGTCAAGGGAAGGGGAATCAATGAATACTGTGTGGCAAAATCTTTATTATCATGGGGTCTCGGTGATAAATATAAGGAAGATATATGCATTGGGGAACATTTTGTTGTTCTCCATGCTTTTGCTTTGACGCAGTTCTCATTCTCTTCAAAAGTAAATACCTTGAAGGATGTTCTGACCAGGAAGAGGCATGGGGAGCTTCTTAAAGGGCTAAAAATGCTCTCTTATCTGATGTAGGTATTAGTTACACTGATGTACACACTGGCAAAACTCATCAAACTATACACTTAAGATTTGTGCTTTTCATTGCATTTGTTATGTTGCATTAAAATAAACTAGCTTCCATCTTTAGCAGGCAAAATTAAATTAAATTAACACCTACATGAATAATTAAATGCAATGCACGTCTGCTCCCTTGGCCCTGTGAGATGCCCCCACTTCAGAGATTCCTGAGAATTCTAGCATCCACTCTTTAACTGGTCTTCTATGTGCAAAAAAACAATGACACTCAGTCAGTGGGAACACTATCTCCTTTTAGAGATTGGACAAACTATTACCCAGTTTCTGGGGTGATGGGACTTGAAAAAGAGGCAATTACAAGCTTTGGCCCTGAGTCATCAACATTTCAGGGCCCTTAAAAGAAGAAATGGAGGAAAAACTGATGTGCTTTTAGGCGAAGGGAGAGAGGGAGGCCTGGAGGAGGGCCTAAAGGGAGAGCAAACTTAAGACAAAGCCAACACAGCCTGGGTTGTGCAGTCACTTGAGCATCCAACTCTTGATTTGGGTCAGGTCATGATCTCAGGGTCCTAGGATCAAGCCCCGTGTTGGGCTCTGTGCTCAATGGGGAGTCTGCTTGTCTTGTCTCGGTCTCCCTCTGCCCTTCCCCTGCTTATGCTTTTTCTCTTTCAAATAAACAGATCTTTAAAAAAGAAGGTGAAGCCAACATTGTAGATAGTGAAGTGGAAAAAAAACACAACAGGGTTTTGACAGCATTGGACCACTGGCACCAACCCTCACCTGAAGGCCATTCTAATGCTGGACTTTCCAGTTTATAAGAAATAAACTCCCTTTAAGCCTATTCAAATGAAAGCTACTTTAATTGATAGTGATTATGTTCTGTGCCACGTGAGACCCAACAATGGTCATTTCTGAATGGAAGAAGAGTGGACGCCAGACTCTTGAGCAAACAATATACAGTCTGGGCAGGGGTCTATGAAGTAGCCAGATACAAAAGCTCTGTCTAATAGGGACATCATATCCAGGGAAGTGACTGACCAGAATCAACCCATTTGGCTTCATGTCCTTTAGTAAGATTAATGGTAGTGGCAAGAATAGTTGGCTTAGGGGCACCCAGGTGGTTTGGTCCAATAAGTACCCTGTTCTTGATCTTGGCTCAGGTCTTGAGCTCAGGGTCGTGGGATCAAGGTCATGGTCAGGGTCCACCCTCAGTGAGTCAGCTTGAGATTCTCTCCCTCCTTCCTCTACTTCCCCATTATAAGAGAAATTAGAAACAAAGAAAAATAATAAGCACATTCTCAGACCACCGAATTGCACAGCCCGAATTACTGTCATAATCAGTTAGTGACACCTTGAACCCTTGCAGAGGAAGGGCCCCAATGGTGAGCAAGGAAGGGAGAAAGTAACCGATAGCCAAGGCTGACACTGCAGGGCTTACGAGACAGATGGCTAGAGATGAGCAGAATCCTCACTGAATGGCCAGTTACAAAATGCAAAGCAGTCTGAGAAGCCCAGCTGTAGGCCTGTTCCTGTTTTCCCTGATTCTGACTTTGGGCGGAGACCTCTAACTTCCTTATTTCCACTTGAGTCCTTTCAATAAGCCACTTTCAATTCCAATGCTTCTCTTTTTGAAAAATAAATACTATTTTCCATAAATATCCAATTTTCTCCAACTGGATCTCTCAAAGAGAGAGAGAGTCTGTCTTCCCTCTAGCAAAATTTACTCAGTAGGCAGTGGGGGGGGGTGGGAGGAGCAGGCTCCCCGCTGAGCAGAGCCCAATGTGGGGCTCGATCCTAGAACCCTGGGATCATGACCTGAGCCGAAGGCAGAGGCTTAACCCACTGAGCCATCCAGGCGCCCCTACTCTTATTTTTTACATGTAAGAAATGAGTCTTTTCTCCTAGGGCAATATTGTTCAAGCAACAAGGAGCCCTGTGTGCGAGATCATAGCTGTTGCATCGCTTGCTTCCACCAGAGGGCGCAGTTGCCGGTTCACACACCCGGAGTCCTGCAAAATTTAACACAGAATAAACAGCTTCTCAAACTCACCGTTTCTCCCTCTTCCTGAGAAATCGCTACTGCTTAAAACAGCTACCGTCTCCGTGACTAACATGCCGGATACTCATCAAGTGTCTCAAAGGGTTTTTCTAAGTGAAAGATTTTGAGCCAAGCCCTCGGGTAGCGCTGGTGCTGTCTGAGAGTGTTGTGGGAGAGATGACCGTTTAGCAAATAAGCACACGCATAAACACACAGCCACCAACTCTGATTTATGCTACAGAAAGAAACAAAGGCACCAGATTGTTAATGCCACACAGGACCAAGCTGGGGAGGGGGATGGAGCAGAGTTACGGAAGGGGGAAGAGGAAGCATTCTCCCAAACAGAAGGAACAGCAGATAAGAAGGCTCAGAGGCTGGAATGATTATGGCACTTAGGAAAGACCAAGAAAAAGAGAAGCCAGAGCTTTCAAACAGAGGATTGGAACAAAAGAAAGGAAGAGAATTGAATGATCCCATTGGTAAGTCCTTGGCTTCAAGAAGCATTTATACAATGACCCTCAAATTTATATCTCTAATCACCCTCCCTTTGAGTTTCATATATATGTCCTACTGGATATATCCACTCAGTTCTTTCAAAGGCACACTCAAATACACATGCAGCACTGAATTCATGGTCTTCTCTGGTTTGATCCCCTTTTCCCTGAGTGCCTGTGAACAGGACTTGGCCATAGGTTCCATTGCAAAATTCAGAAAACAGAAGAGTTCCTGAATCCTCCTTTACACTTAGCTGCATAACAATCTACCACCAAATCCTGTTCATTTCATCCGCCAAATCCGACCTTTTTTCTTTAGATCAGTGATTCTCCCAGTGTGGTCTCCAAGCTAGCCACATTCACAGGCATATCCAGGGAACTTGTCAGAAATGCAAATTCTCAGGCCCCACCGCAGTCCTACTGAATCCAGGGGCCCAGAAATCTGCATGTTAACCAGCCCTCCGGGGGGGTTGAGAGTCCAGCACACTTGAAGAACCACTGTCCTAGACCCACAAGCCCCCTGCCTCCACCAGGAACCTGTTTCATCATTTCTGATCTGGCTGCTGTGGCACTTCTATAATTTATCTTCCCCACATCACTGAAAGCCTCCTTTCGGGACAAAACTCAACCCTAGCAAGTACTGTTATCTACTGGGATCTGCTGGAAACCGAGGACTGCAGAATCTCGGGGTTGGGGGGTGGGGAGGACCAGGTTAATTCTTTGAGAGCTTCGCTTTAAAGGCCCAAACTAAGAACCATTCCAACCCACAGCCAGGCTGATCTTTTCAAATGCAAATCTGGTCCTGCAATTACCTAAAACCAGCCAGGGTCAAGCCCACATTCCTGCCACCTAAGAGGCAAGCTTGTGATCTCATCCCAGCATTTAAAGCCTCACTCACTCCCCGCTGGGTTCTAGCACGCTGATGTCCATCTTCAGGCCGGGGCAGGTCCATGCTTTCTCCTGCCTTATATTCGTTTGTACCTTTTGCTGTCCTGCCCAAAAATTGCTCTGTGTTACCCCTTTGCTCGATAACCTTCCTCATAATCATTCTGTAATCTGAACTCCAGCGTCCATCCCTTTGCTTGGGAAGTCTTTCCCAAACTCTTTGTCAAGGAAAGAGCGGGGTGGACTGGATACTGATTTGTCTCATCTCACTCCAGAAAGTCCTGATCTAGGAGTTTATGGCTCATGGTTTTATTTACCTTTAATTTTATACTTATTTGTGATTATTTTACTCCTGTTTTTCTTCCTCCCTGGATTGTAAACTGTAGAAGTCGTACACATGGGATGCACTAACAAATACTTACTAACTGATAGGACAACTCTTTGAGGTGGGCACTAATGAATGTTCTTAATATAAGGGAACACTGAGTCTACACAGTTTAAGCATCTTGTTTGGCTCACACAGCTGGTAAAAGGCGTGGCTGGGTTTTGAATGCTGGTCAGGGATTTTCTAACCTCCAAGCTGTTCAGCAGGAGAGATTTCTAGTGCCGGATCCTGAGCCTGAGCTTTCTCGCTCAGGATTAAGCTTTGTTTGGTCCTTGTTAGAACTGGCTCAGCTTGAAGGCCACACAGTTATTTCCTTTCCATTGAAATCACAATCTGCTCCAAGGAAATGAAGCTTATGGCTCTCAGGGTATAAAGGGCAAATGTGTGGGAGAAGCCAGAGATCAAACTGTCAAGTACACTTGTTATAGAATTTTTCATGAGCTAAATTCAAATGCTGTCAGTGGGTCAACTCCCCCTTGGATTCAAAGGAGTGAGAACAAAGAATAAGGAGAAAGGCAGCTGTCAGTGCATAATCAGAGGCCAGATGGAATGGTTCAGGCCTTGGGATGTAGAGTAGACACAGCCCAGGGCTATGACAGAGGTCACAAGAGAAGGCAGAGCAGCAGACACTAAGAAGCTCTTCTCCCTCAGGCACAAATGCAGGGGGAAACATCCGATTCCCTGTAGTTCATCAGTGGGTCTTGTCCAGTTCCACCAGCTGCCCTTCCTCCTACTGATCCAGAGTGAGTCAAAACCCTAAGAGGTCACTTTCTCTTTCTCCTTTTCCTCCTGGGCAAAATTAGGAAGTTCAACTTAGATGACTTTGAAAGACACAATGCTGTTAGGATTGACTTGGGAGAGATAGGAACACACGTGGCTATTGGTAGTCATTCTCAACATCAGATGGATTGTGACCCTTTCATGCTACTCCTCCACCCCACCACATCTTATTCCTGAAAGAAGTGCTTCGGGTCAGGTCCAGTTGGCTTTGAAGTCCACATGGAACCATGAAGTTCAAAGCAAAATGAATCCAAAGCGGAGTCAATGCCACTAATATACTAACTCCCCAAACTGGGGTAAACCAAATAAACTATTATGACAGAAACAAATATCTAAAAGACAATTTGGGGAGCCTTATTTAATAATTTAATTTGTTTGCATGAAAATGAGTGATGTTTAATCGTAGATAATTAAATCAGAATAAACCCAGATTGCAGTTCACCTTCACGTATTTGATATATATGGCAGAGTTGGAGCAAGACGTTTTTACGAGGTTGATGTCAGCACTAGGTGTAGTAGCTATGAAGCAGGACCAGCTGAAAAGCTTGAATAAATTCAACTCTGATGTGCCTGGGCTCATGCTTGTTCCCCAAATTGCACCTAAAGAAATCTTCCCATCTCTTCATCCCCGACTCCGACCTGAGAAGCGGCTTTGCAACATGGCCCCCAGATTCCATGACCTCCCTTTTGTTGAAACGTGGTCTGTGTTCCTTCCCCTCAAATTCGGGCTCTAGAAACTCCTCGATGAACAGAATATGAAGTGACACTGTGCCAGTTGCCAGACTCAGGCTCTAAGAAACTGGCAGCATCAACTCTCAGCCTTGGAACCCAGCCACCATGTTGTGAGGAAGCCAAACAGCCACCCGTAGAGGGCCTGTGTAGGTGGTCCAGCTGACGGTCACAGCTGAGGTCATGGTCCACAGCCAGCACCAACTGCCAGACATGCCTGGCCCCCACTTTTCATGCTGCCCCTGCTGACGCCACGTGGTGTAGAGATGAGCTGTTCCCATCCAGCCCCATCCCGATTTCAGCTCCAGAAGCAAATTAAAGGATTGTTGCCCTCAGCGCCTAAGTTTGGGGTGATGTGTTAGGCAGCAACAGGTGACAAGAACAGAAGCCTTCCTTGAATCCTCACACCAGTCACTGCACCGCTACCATCAGTGTGAGAGTCCTGAGGGCAGTTCACAATTATTTCCCCTCTCTCCTCCTTCTGGATATAAGATGGAAAAGCATGTCCCACCTGCTCTGAATTTAGGCATGGCTTATGGGCTAGATCATGGCCAATGGAATGTGACTGGAAAACGTGTGTGCCAATTCTGGGTAGAAGCTTTAAGATCTACTGTGTGACCTGCTGAGTTCCCTTCCCTGTCACAGAAATGGTGGAAGCCCAGTTGGAAATGAATCTCCTCTCCAGACTTCCTCCTCGCCAGACTTCCTGAAGGGACCAGGATGAGCAGGGCTGCATTGCTAACCCATGTTGGACAGATTGATTAGTCGTTGGGTGAAACCACTGGGATTTTTTAATTTGTCTCCACAGTTATTTGTTATAACTGTGTTATAACACAGTTATTTGTCTCCACAGCATATGACCAGGCTTCTCAATAGCAACACTGCTGACATCAGGAGCTAGATGATTCTTTGGGTGGGGAAGGGGGAAGACACGATGTCCTGTGCCTAGTTAGGGTGTTCAACAGCATCCCTGGTCTCCATCCAGTAGATGCCAGTACCACCACCATTCCCATCTGAGGCAACCAAAAAAGTCTCCAAGCTTTGCCCAAGTTTCCTCAGAGGGCCCTAGTTGAGAACGGGTGACCTAGACTACTTCACCTGTTGCAACCATCATCACCATGCAGAGCAAATGGCCTCCTCCTTGTTCTTTGGAAGTCTTTCATAGATACTTCTCTATGACACTCTTATCATTCGCCATACTTACTTACAGTAGTTCCTTGGACTTGGTCACCCTGAAGACTGTAAAGACAAATGGAAAAGTAGGGAAGAGCTACCTAGAGCTCCAGCTTTCTGTTAGTGATATGCCAAGGGAGGGGGTTGGAATTCACAGTCTTGCTAACAAGTTGACCCAGTTTAGGACCACCACAAGTGGTTGCACAGTACACAGACTGCACAACAGTACCTAACCACAAGGCTGAGTGGTGAACGAGATCCATCCCACAGTGTTCACTATGCCACTTTCACACAGAAGGAGGGAGTTCTTCTCATTCATCTATTTAAAGAAGAGCCTTCAAAACAAAACAAAATAACAAGAAGAGCCTTTAAAACAAAACAAAATAACAACAACAACAACAACAACAACATAACTTCATGCCAAGGTCAGTCAATCTGGGATAAATCCACATCAAATAGGACAGGAAAGTCAAAGCTCCCCCATCTGATGTTAACACAGGGATTTTCTTTTCTTGAATCATGGAAAGAGGTGGAAAGCTAGTTCAAGCCACTGGACAAGAGTGAAAGAAACTCAAGTTAAGACTGTCTAGAATAAAAAGAAATGCAGTGAAAAATTAAGTCTCCTTCCTACTTCTGACCCCTGATATTCCCTCCCTAGGGCCAGCCACTGTCACAGGTTTCTTCTGTGGCCTTCCAGAGAAATACTGGGCATATTCAGTGATATGTGTATATAGGACTCCTTCTCTTTTTATTTATTTATTTATTTTAAAGAGAGGTGGGGGAGTGGCAGGGGGAGAGAGAGAATCTTACATCAGGCTCCACGCCCAGGGCGGAGCCCCATGCAAGGCTCCATCTCGTGACCCTGAGACCATGACCTGAGCCAAAAATCAAGAGTCAGACACTTAACCGACTGAGTGAATCAGACACCCCCCAGCTCCCTCTTTTTTTAAAAAAACAAAAATGTTAGTATACCAATGTTTGCACATTGTTTTACATCTTTCTGAGCTTAAACATACATCTTAGGCAGTGTGTCTTAGCATTACAAGCCTCACTATTTTAAAGGAGCATATTTAATTTTATGGATAGACCTACTTTATATAATCTGTTCCTTACCAATGGGCATTTCAGTTGTCTCTAAGCCTTGCTATTCCATCACTGCTTAAATAGAGACTTCTTCAAAAGAGTAAAAATTTTTAAAAAACTGCTTACTTCATAACAGGTTAACTTTACCAGGATTCCCTAAAATTGGTTATTTATCTGAATAAACCCAACATCTCCATTAAATGATCCCAAATCCCTAAGCCCTAATACATGGGCCTGTGGCACTCTCTAATCTATATAAATGAAGCACCAATTAGAAACATTTATTAAAGTTTCCTTATAAAACGCCAGCTAGACTGTATATATTAGTGCATGTCGAAATCAGCCCTTGTGTAAATTGTTTCCAAAAGCACACAGCCAGTAGGAATCACTGCCTTCGCTGTTTATGAAATTTCCCTCTGGTTCTGCTCAAGCAGCTCTTCTTGAGGTCGTAAATTAGCTCCCAGAGTCAAACAGTTCAGGGTGGTGGCGTGGAAGTCCAATATCAATATCACCAAGCCCCAGGGTCTGCCATGACTCCTCCCATCCCCTCACCCCCGTCTACCTGCGCCCCACCCGCTCCATCCCTACACAACACACGTTACAATGCTTGATGGCTTCATTGTACCAAATTGTGTTCCCATCAAATGACCACTGTGTTCCAGCCCAATAGCAGAACAGTCTGACCCAGGAGCTCCCCCACTGACAACTTTCCATGCCTTATTCACGCCACCCTTCCCAATTTCAATCAGATCTAATCCAGAGAAATTCTTTGTTGAGAAGGCTTTACCCTCATGCACGCTCTCTGCCTTAGGAAAACACAGCTCATCTCCACCATCACTTTTTCCTTCCCTTTTCTTCTTGTCTTGTCTTCTCCTTTCCTCATTTGCTCCCTCTCCTCATTCTGACTGCCAAGTCAGAAATAGCCCTACTCATGAGCCAGAGGCATTCAGGAAGTCCCCATGACACTTTCCCATCCAGGAAAAGGAAAAGCATATTTTTCCCAGGAAGACATCCAGATGGCCAACAGACACATGAAAAGGTGTGACCGGCGTCGCTCATCAGGGAAATGTAAATCAAAACCACAGTGAGATATCACCTCACACCTGTCCAAATGGCGAGCATCAAAAAAACTAGGAAATGGTGCATGTGTGGAGGAAGAAGAACCCTCATGCATCGTTGGTGGGAGTGGAAATTGGTGCAGCCACTGTGAAAAACAGTATGGAGGCTCCTCAAAAAATTAACAGTTGAAATTCCCCAAGTCCCTTTCAAAAAACATTACTCACCTCTAGATAAACCTGTCTTCCTTGGGAACCAATATTAATGATAACCTATTACTTACTAATAATGCCCCGCGACAGCACTGTTTCGTCACTTCTCACTGTAATTCAGTGACATTATGCTTTCTTGATGAAGCCTCCTCGGCTTGAAATGACCTGCCCTCAACTGCAGCCTTTGAAAAATCGCTTTATCTCTCAAGCCTCTGCAGAGTGAATTGTTGCTTCCCCAGTCTGCCCCCCATCAAGTCTTTTTTATTGCTACTTCACCTGCTTATTTCATTTTGTTTTGCATTATTCAAATTTGAGAGACCAAGCCTTGTTTATACTTGTAAACCTCCCTGCCTGGAGCACATCTATCTGGCACGTGGGAAATGCACAGGAAAGGTGTCCAGAAATGAAAGAGGTTTCTGCGGGTTGGGTTAGGAGACGAAAGACCATTTGCAAAGTGATCTCCTAGCCAAAATGCATTGTTTTTCGGACATTTGACTTATTGGTTTACTGATAACCAATAAGTATTTCAGGCAGCCTATTCAGACTTCTGCAATTCTTTAAAAATGGCATATTTTCTATAAATGAAAATCAGGATCAAAGATCTATATCAAGGAGAAAGGAAGAACCCAGATATGTGGGCCATAAAAAATTGGACTGAAAGTTTGGCTCTGGGATTCCTGGCAGCCAAACACAAAGGAAAATATGTTCAATTATATGGTTCTTATTGCTTGGGAAGAAAAAAAAAATTGCTTGGGGAAAGGAAAATTTTCCCGGTACTTCATTCTGAAACAAAAGCTCTGGTATAAGACTTCTCACAGGGGATGTTGAGTAGTCAAACAATTGACTCCGTTGGAATTTTGGGTGCATCCCTTGTTCTTGGGACTGCTAACGGTCGTATGGCAAGAGGCAGAGGCAAACGGGTTAAGGTGGTGAAGCTATTTTATCTACTTTTAAGAAACAAAGATTATGGGGTGTCTGGGTGGCTCAGTGGTTGGGCATCTGCCTTCAACTTGGGTTATGATCCCAGGGTCCTGGGATCAAACCCCAAATCAGACTCCCTGCTCAGCAGGAGGCCTGCCTCTCCTCTCCCACTACCTCTGCTTGTGTTCCCTCTCTCGCTGTATTTCTCTATCAAATAAATGAATAAAATCTTAAAAAAAAAACCACAAAAATTATTAGAACATGTTTAATGAATAAAACGCAAGGCCAACATAGCAACCTGGAAATAAGTGTAAAAATTGTTTTGTTGTTGTTACCGGTTTTGTCTGTTTGTAAAAACAATAAGGACATTTCTATCTCTGCTTTATGGAGGTTTTGAATGGGAAATTGTAGAACACTGACTCAATATTTTTGAGGTTTAACATGCGTTTAATGAGTAGGATGTTGGAAAAGGGCATTCCATAACTTATATTTAATTACTGAGCCTTCGAGTTTACTGAGCCTGGGATCGAGCCCCATGTCAGGCAGTGAGCCCAACATGGGGCTTGATCCCTGAGACCATAACCCAAGCCAAAGGCAGATGCTTAACGACTGAGCTGTCCAGGCACCTGAGCCTTGGAGATTATTAAAATAGAAATAAATTAAGATGATGTTTCTCCTCCAAAAATCTAATATGAAAAACTCAAGATTTGCAAAATCAAGGGTTTTATTAAATTTTGTTTCCCCCCTATACATTGAGGTAGCAATTCCATAAAATCAGAATCCTGTGTGGCAAATTAGCATACAACTAGAGCAGGTAGAGACTAACAGGAAGGCAGGAAGAAGGATTAAAAAAGACCAGTCAACATCCTTGGAAACTTCCAAGGGGGCTATTTGGCTCCAACCATCAGAAGTAGATCAACTTCTAGATATTAACTAAATCCCCAGTTAATATCCAGGTTGCCTATCCGAGCCAAGATCAACTGTGCTTTAAATTTCATTTTAAATATTTAGGGGAAAACAAAAACAAAAAAACAAAACAAAAAAAACACAAGTGAATCAGCTGTAGAGCCAGAACATTAAATCATAGTACAATTTTCTAAATGTGTTTTTCTTACAGTTTGCCAACTTCTAGAAATCCCTGTATGTTCATTGTTAAGTATAAGATGCCATCATTCCTCAGGGCGCCTAGGTGGCTCAGTGGGTTAAGCCTCTGCCTTCGGGTCAGGTCATGATCCCAGGGTCCTGGGATTGAGCCCCGCATCGGGCTCTCTGCTCAGCAGGGAGCCTGCTTCCTCCTCTCTCTCTGCCTGCCTCTCTGCCTACTTGTGACCTCTGCCTGTCAAATAAATAAATAAAATCTTAAAAAAATTAGATGCCATCTAATTTATAAGATAAAAAAATAAGATGCCATCATTCCTTCTAAATCTTTTCAACATGGAAATTGATAGCACTGTTTTGCTAATTCTATTTTCTGCCAATCATCTCCAAAATATTCTCTTGAACCTGAGAGGTGCAGGGAAGTCAGATTTATGTACAGTGTTGTGAGCATGAGAATGTAAAATGTGGACTGTTTACTCCCAAATAGTTTACTAATGAAAACAGCTAGACTTTTGAGTCACTCCCCATTATTGGCTTCCATTGATAGAGTTCTGCGCTGTTACTCCGGGAAAACAGGGGTGATGAGAAGAAAAATCAACTGCCAAGCAAAATGTATCAAGAATATATTGGAAATTCGAGCAGAATTTGAAACTAAGCCGCCCTGATACTTCTTGCAAGGTCACTGTATGGTGAATCCATAATTCTTTTTTTGGTATTTAGCTGACCCAAGAGTACTCACAGGTAGGAACTCTAATCCAGGGAGAATACATTTAGAAAAGGAGAAAGAAAGATATAAATGGATCTAATGCATCTCCCTCTACCAACTGTAATTCCAGTTAGGCTACAATCCCATGAGCGTGCCACAGAACAGAATAACATGACCGCTACAGATGGCCCAGGGATAGAACCTAATATTTATTCATGGAATATTCTGGTAATAGAGGGCATTGAAGAAAAAATCAGGAAAGCTAAATGTAATAGGAAAAAAATCAATCATCAATCAATACCCCTAAAACTAAGTTTCCCTTGTCAACCTTCTGTTCCTCCTTATTCTATTTAACAACCATGCCTCGGCCACCCAAAGAAACGTTGGTGTTTTGAACTCCAAAATGCTAACCCGTCACCAGTCCTGCACCAGTCATTATGCATTATGTATGAAGGTAAGATAATGGAATAAATTCATTTCTCAAATGTCGCCCGAATAGCAGAAACATTCTTTTGAAGACGGGATCAAACTGGTGTACGGAGTAATCGGGCTTTCCCTGAGCAACCCGAACTTTCTGCATGTCCAGAGAGAGGCAGAGTCAGCGAGACGTGTCGGCCACCCCAAATCTTCTGGCAGAGTGGCCTGGGGGCGTTTCTGGTTTGACTTGGACATCATCCAACCCTGAATGAGAGTCTAGTTTGTGGGGGGGAGGGGGCGTGTCATCCGCAGATCCATATTCCAGAAGCTCCCGCTCTTGCTTCACTTTAAAGAGATACAGATGCTAAATGAAACTTCCCAAGGCTGCTGGATGTTTGCACTCCTTTACCTGTGAATCCGAACTCGGAGCAGACCACAGGAAGGGATTTGCAAGCCCTGGTGGGTACCATGTAACGAAGAAGCTGGTGTGATCAAACTTCACTCTGGGTGTGTGTCTTCTGTCCCCACGCACCCCCCACCCCCCCACCCCATCCCCCGCCCCCATCGCTGCCACATACAAGTGTACTCCCAAGTTTACAAAGGGGCTGGAAGTCAGTGTCTTCAATGTCTTAAAATGTGCAAAGGAAGATTTAAGAGACTGAGGTAAGATGGTACAAAGCCTGAAGCTAGGTTAGAGCCCCTTGCTCGTGTAGATACCATGAATGCCACTAAGGAAATGAGCAGAGTGTGCATAATGAAACTACTGGTTGAGAAAGATATGAGAGGAATGGCACAGTGAGCTGATAGTGGGATTTCTGAGAAAGAAATATGGCAATTCTTCCAATCTAAAACATAAGGAAAAATAGACAAGACAATATAGCAGGGAAATACATAGTCTTAGTCTTCAGAGTGCCTCAGAATCATATGGGGGGGACTTGATAAAATATCTCTGGACCCTACCCCCAAAGAAACTGGGTAGGTCTGAGATGACATCCAAGTACTTGCATTTCTAACAGGTCCCACGTCAGGCTGATTCTGTTGGCCCAGGGACCACACTTTTTCAAGTAAGAGGGCTATCGATGCTGGCAGATTGGAGGCTGAACCCCTGGGCTGCCATCGCCGGCTTGTGAGACTTTGGGAAAATAACCCAGACTCTCTGAATATTGGTTTTCCCTCCGTAAATAAAGATAACAATGTGTACTGCATAAGAGTGTTGTGAAGATGAAATGAAAGAACATATTTAAAGCACCTGAGACCCAATAGGGACCTTACAAATACTTCTGTTTCCCCCCTCTCTGAAGGCAGACGTCGGGGAACCGGAATCCTGACCCAGGCGGGGCTCCAGGAAAAAGGACAGGGCTCTGAGTGCCCAGAACCAAGAGCCGTGTTTCTTAATCCCGGGCAGGCATCAGAATCAACAGAGGTGCCATGGAGAAGTGGAAATCTCTGGGCCCATCCTCCAGTCAAAGGACCGAGTGGAGTCAATGGGCTGGCATGGTGCCTGGGTGACCGAGAGCGGCCAGGATCGAGCCCGGTGGCATACAGACAGCAAAGTCTGATATTTCTGAGGCAGAGTCCTAGATGGCAGAGACCAACTGGTGGCACAGGGAACTGGAAGGTCAGCAGGGTGACTGCAAGGGCCGTAAAAGGGTTGGTTAGGTTCCGTCAGAGAAAGCGCCTTGCGGAGGAAACAGGGGAGCTGGGAGAGGATCCCTCTGCATGTGTGCTTAGGTGACCCAACCGAGTTGAACTTGAAAAAAGGCAGATGCACAGATCGTAAATAATGCCTAAATATACTGTGATGCTAGCCCCTCACCTGGGAGAAAGGCTCCGCTCTGCGACCAAATGGATTATGTTGATTTCTCAGTGGGGCCAAGATAGGACAAAGGTATGAAGAGGAGCTAGAAAAATGCCAGAATCCCTAGATCCATACACAGCAGTCCCCAGGTTGGGTCTACTCCCCCCAGATCAGTTCCAATAGTGGCAAGTGGAAAGTTATCCACTGAGCCACATCAACAGGAGCTATGAGCAAAGGAGGGTTTTTTTCGGGGATACCTCCCTCGTTCTCCTCTTTTCCTGCCTTCAGGCAGCACACAAGTGTGTTTCTTTCTTTCTTTTTTTTTTTTTTTTAAAGATTTTATTTATTTATTTGACAGACAGAGATCACAAGTAGGCAGAGAGGCAGGCAGGGAGAGAGAGAGGAAGGGAAGCAGGCTCCCCGCTGAGCAGGGAGCCCGATGCGGGGCTTGATCCCAGAACCCTGGGATCATGACCTGAGCCGAAGGCAGAGGCTTTAACCCACTGAGCCACCCAGGCGCCCCCACAAGTGTGTTTCTTAGAATGCTACGCCAGGGAAGGCTGCAAGTGACATGGCTTAGGTGAACACTTAACATCTTATAACTCACCCTTGACTATGTCCAAGGCATATTAACACACTTAGTACCTCCAGAAAGCTCCCTTACTGGAAATCCTTATCGCACTGAACACTTCTGCAGCATGCCTCCCGTAGCCGATTCCCGGGAACACGCAGTCGGAAACACTGCCCTACGGCAACATCCTTGCCACACCCTCTCCCTGCCCCAGAACCAAGATCGGAACTGGAACCTACAGTGTCCAAAGACAGAGACGTTCAGGCTCCCAAAACACCTCCTGCTTGAAAGAACACGTCTCTGGGCTTTCAGATTCACAGCGTGGCCTGTGTGGAAATCGCTTTTCATCACTGGAGTGGTTAAACAAGTAGATAGTACATTTCATAACAGGGACACACCTACCTGGCACTCTCCACCCCCTGGGGAGATCGGAATACACACACACACACACACACACACACACACACACGGGAGCCAGATGGAGAGAAATTCTTAGTGTGAAAGAGAAAATGACCCAGTCAAAGTCCTTGAGAAGGAAAATAAAATTGCAAGCGATGAATATGAAACCACAGTATGCTGGCTGGGTGAAGGCCCATCATTCAGCTGGCTTGTTTTCCAGCAAGCTAATACCCCCTCCTTGGAATTCCAGCTTGTAAATATATTTATAGCTGCTCAGACACAATATGCCGGATGCTAAAAAAAAAAAAAAATCCACTTAGTCATTGTTCTTGGTGAACCAGTTTTGCAAGAGTTAACCTAATCCCTCACACAAAGCTGAAAAAAGTTTGCCAAAAGGTTTAGTAGGGAAGAGGGTGCTCTTTGCCTAAAAGTTAGCTGATTTCAATCAGGTGGGGACAGAGACAAAGTATTATTTACGTACAGGGTGAACTGTTTTTGATCTAACTAGACATGGAGGCATTACACAGTGTCCTGGCTAGTCCCCATGCTAATTGACACCTTGGTCCTCTGTGCAATTGCACAGAGAGCCCTGAGAGCTTTCCGCTTCTTGTTCTCTGCCCCGCCCATCCTCTCTGGCCCAGGTCCCACCACCTGCCGAAGTGGGAGTTTCCAAATCAGTTGTGCAACTTTTCTATGGACTTCTCAAGTGATTAAAGAATTTTAAAACAATTAATGTAGATGTGACTCCCCTAGGTGGTAAGCCACTTGAGGGCAGGGTCAAGGGCGGCTCTGGAACTTCTAAGAGGAGGCACACAAGGCAGAGATGTTACTGGAAGAGAGCAGTCAGAGGCTGTACTGGGGGACTGGACTTGAAATGTTGGTGGCATAAAAAGCACATTGTTTATCCTTAGAGGATGTGCTACAGGAGGATTAAAAAAAATTTCTCTGAGGGCGCCTGGGTGGCTCAGTGGGTTAAAGCCTCTGCCTTCAGCTCAGGTCATGATCCCAGGGTCCTGGGATCGAGCCCCACATCGGGCTTTCTGTTCAGCAGGGAGCCTGCTTCCTCCTCTCTCTCTGCCTGCTTCTCTGCCTACTTGTGATCTCTGTCTGTCAAATAAATAAATAAAATCTTAAAAAAAAATTCCTCTGAGAATAATTTTGGTAAAATTCAGAAAAATCAGAATTGCTCATATTACAGAATAAGAATGCCAAGGCTGGGGGCGCCTGGGTGGCTCCACTGGTTAAGCATCTGCTGTTGGCTCAGGTCATGATCTCAGGTCCTGGGATTCAGCCTCGTGTCCGGCTCCCTGCTCAGTGGAGAGTCTGCTTCTCCCTCTGCCCCTCCCCTTGTTCATGCTCTAACTCTCTCTCTCTCTCAAATAAATAAACAAAATCTTTAAGGGGAAAAAAAAAGAATACCAAGGCTGCTGAGTAGAGCATGTTCCAGGAGGTAGCATGTGGAGGGGCAAGAAGAACCTGGCAGAGCCCAACAAACACCCCTTAGTGCCGGACAAGAACCAGAACTGACTCATCTTGACACTGTGGTGCTTAGCACAGTGTTTGGCCCAGATCAGAGATCTGCACATGTTTGTTGACACAAACGGCACTGAGCATTGGATGGAGCGGGGAAGGGAGGATTGAGAAGACAGGAGGGAAGGGAAAGAACAGAATGAAGAGGGCCTAGAGAAAGAGGTCAGAGAGGAAAGAGGGAAAGGAGAAGGAAGGGAGGAGGAGCAGAAAAAGAGAGGAGAGCGAGGAAAGATGACACATTTGGCACCCAAGCTGGGATTATTCACGACATTTATGGGGCTTCTGAGAGTTTCAGTGTATTTTTACCCTCTTGGCCAAATACTACAGTTGTCAGAGCTTAATACGATCGCAGTTCTTGGTTTATGAAATTGGACTTTTTTTCTGGTTCTGAGATGCTTTCTAGAAGTGATTTAATACAGCCGGCTTTGACGTCTTAACGGAGATTCTGTCGCAGGCCTTCTGCTCAAGGGACGCCCTCTCTTTAGGCACAAAGGAAAATCTGCCTTGCTTTCGCAGACTTTTCCACCAAAAGCATTTTCCTGGGAACCGTCCCCTAATAAGTTCTTTCTGTCCTTCCAAACTCTGGTTTAGCTGAGTCCAGTTTTAATCCCCTCCGCCCCCTTGCCTGACTCAGAGATACCAATCAGAAACGCATGTTTGATAGCTCTGTCATTTCCACTCTAGAGGAGAAAAATGTCACAAGCCCTGGATGGTGAAGTAACCAGATAAACAATACAGGACAGGCCAGAAAGAGACCAGAGCAAGGACAAGGGCCATCCTGAAGGCTGCTGTGACCCCACACCCTTCTAATATAAGGCTCCTTTGTTTCAGTGAGTGTTGCCTTCTGGGCAAGAATGGGCCAATAAAAGGCAAACCATCTGTGCATGTGCTTCTCTCAGATGTCCACAAAAATCCCCATCGTTGTTACCTTCTGGGAAGCTCAGAATGTTGTCATTGTTCCCAATTCTCGTTCCAAAGATTTGCAAATTTAAGAGCATGGTACTGAGTTTTAAAACTCTCTACTATTGTGGAATAATAATGTAAGCGAGACAATGCATGTAAACCCATTGTGTAAGTGTTTTATTATTTATCTCCTTCCAAGTAAAGAGATGGAGGTGAAAGTGAGGTCAGGGTGGGTGCTGGGAGGGAGAGGCTGGCCCAAAGAAGTTCTAGAGCCTCATCGCAGTTGGCAGCGGCTCCTTTCACTACACCCAACTCCAGCCACTAAAATCGTTCCACAAGTACATGGGGTCACTGTGCTAGTTTGGAGGGACCAAACAGCACTGGTCCTATCTTTCTAGGGGTCTAAGCTTTATGGTGGAGACAGATAAGTGAACAGTCTCAGTGAGCGTGTTAATTCTGGCAATGGGAAGTGAACACAATGTGAGCATTAATCCTATGTATGAACTTGACTGGGCTACTAAATTCCCACAGAGATGGTAAATCATTATTTCTGGGTATTCTGTGGAGGTGTTTCTGGAAAAGATCAGCATTTCCTCATTGTAGATTGGTAGATTGAGTAAAGAATGCTGCCCTTCCCAGGAAAGGTGGGCATTATCCAACCTGTTGAAGGCCTCGGTAGAACAAAAAGCTGAGGAAGGGTGAATTTGATTTGTCTGTTTGAGCTGAAATATCCATCTTCTGCCCTCAAACCTCAGCTCTCCTGGTTCTCGGGCCTTCAGACTCTGACTGAATTACACCACTGGCTTTCTTGGTTCACTTCTTGGTCTCTGTCATTGCATGAGCCAATTCTTGAAATAAAGCTTCTCTTATATATCTCAATATATCCTATTGGTTCTATTTCTCCAGAAAACCCTGACTAACACATAGGGAGATGTGGGAGAATATGTAGGGACTGTAGCAGGGGTGAGTGGTCAGAGAATCCTCAGAGGAGATGACTTACATGGTTTCACCTTTGGTGTCCCTCACGAGTCTCATGACTTCCACCACTGAGCAAGAATGGGTCTAGAAAGTGATGAGAAAATAACCATTCTCTACCTGGGATTCACTTGGCACCGTGCACCAGGCCAGGCTGCCTACGGTTAGCATGTGACCTTTGACAATCCACCTGTGAATGGGTGAGCTTTCCTGTCAAGTTTCATCAGTGATTCCTTTTTTCTTGGAGGAAGGAGTGATACGATAGTGTTTTTGTTAAAAGAACCATTGCTTGCAAATGGTTTATTGACTACATCTGGGTTGACTGAGCCCGTGGCAAAGGAAAATTTTCAACAGGAGAGCAGTGTAAAGGACCGCAGCCTCTGCAGTGGGAGCCGTCTCTGTGACAATGCTCAGGTCGTTGCTCCGCATCTCTGTTGGCGCCATGGTGGTTCTGAGCCAAGGGTCCATTGGGACGGCTGCTCACACTGGAGCACTCAGCAGCTTGGACACCCAGGGAATGAACATCTCTCAACACACTCTCCTATCTCCTTTTCTCCACCGTCTGTACTGGAGAAGACCCTGCTCACAGTTCTTCCTGTTCCTCTAACTGGTCGCCAATCTGTCATCTCAAAATTGCCTTGTAGCCAAGGAACACCCAGATGAAGCACAGAGCATGATGATACCAAATCAAAACAGGAAGGAAAAAAAATGAAAAAGAGAGAAATAGAAAAAGAGGGAAGGTCTGAAAAGCAAGCTTTCAACATTAATACCACTAAAATGTTAAAGAAACAGAAATCCTCATTAAAGGGAGTTGAAATGAGTGACATTTTTTTTTCCTGAGAAATATTTAGGTTCATTGTGAACCATACAAAGGAGCAAAAGACCAGCCACTTCGGGAGGCTATTACCTGCTTCCTTAATGGCTTTAAGTGAGGTATGTTCTCTTCCAAGGTCTACACACAGGCCTTAGCAATAGCTTCCCCTTTGTCCTTCAGTCCGGGTCCCTGTGGTGGGTAGGAACGCTGGCACGCCCTGTCAGTGTCATCATGTACTATGAGACCATCCGTGGGTGGTAGAGTTTGAGGTGGTGCATTCATTCTACCTCCTCTTACTCTAAAACCCCTATTTACAGAAGGACACACTGCCCATCTGTCTACATAACCCTTCTTTATTCTGAATTAGCCTTCATTTTCTGCAGTTTATATTTAAACAGATATGACATTTAAAATTCTGGGCAGAGGGGTATAGAGGTGGAACAGATATCTCCAGAGTGAAATATATGAGAAAAAGAATGATTGGAGGGGCTATGACTAGACACATACAAAGTGGATAAAAAATGATGAGCAGAAAATTCATGAGAAGAAATCCAAACTGCTAGTAAACATGTGGAAAAGATGTTCAACCCTACTAGTTATCAAGGGAAATGTCTACTTAAACAATAATGAGATACTCTAATAGTCTGGGTTCTCTGGAGAAACAGAATATAGAAATATGTAGCTAGACATAGATATAAATACATTATAAAGGAGGGACGCCTGGGTGGCTCAGTTGGTTGGACGACTGCCTTCGGCTCAGGTCATGATCCCGGAGACCCGGGATCGAGTCCCGCATCAGGCTCCCAGCTCCACGGGGAGTCTGCTTCTCCCTCTGACCTTCTCCTCGCTCATGCTCTCTCACTGCCTCTCTCTCAAATAAATAAATAAAATCTTAAAAAAAAA
>PISX010025826.1:0-25529 GCA_004024625.1 Mellivora capensis | reverse complement strand
TTATGGTGTCACTTATCTCTCGAATTCTCCCCTCATGGTCCAGTAGCTGTTTGTCCCTCTTTTGCTCAGCTTCTTTATTCTCTGTCATTTGGTCTTCTATATCACTAATTCTTTCTTCTGCCTCGTTTATCCTAGCAGTAAGAGCCTCCATTTTTTATTGCACCTCACTAATAGCTTTTTTTTATTTCAACTTGGTTAGATTTTAGTTCTTTTATTTCTCCAGAAAGGGCTTTTATTTCTCCAGAGAGGGTTTCTCTAATATCTTCTATGCCTTTTTCATGCCCAGCTAGAACCTTGAGAATTGTCATTCTGAACTCTAGATCTGACATATTCCCAATGTCTGTATTGATTAGGTCTCTAGCCTTTGGTACTGTCTCTTGTTCTTTTTTTTGTGGTGAGTTTTTCCGCCTTGTCATTTTTTCCAGATAAGATTATATGAAGGAGCAAATAAAATACTAAAAGGGTGGCAAAGACCCTTGGAAAATGCCCTTTAAAGAAAAAATTGAATTAACTGCAAGACTAAAGATTCATGGGGAGAAAGCCATGATTTCCGTGCTTTGCTTTCTCCTCCTCTTGAGTTCTGTTGCTCTCCTTGTTAAGTAAACTTGGTCTTGGCTGGATTTCTTTTGATCTTCTGGGGGAGGGGCCTGTTGTGGTGATTCTCAAGTGTCTTTGCCCGAGGCAGAGCTGCACCGCCCTTCCCAGGGGCCGAGTTAAGCAATCCGCTTGGTTTCGCTTTCGGGAGCTTTTGTTCCCTGAGCGCTTTCTGTAGAGTCTGGAGGACGGGAATAAAAATGGCGGCCTCCTACTCTCCGGCCCGGAAGAGCTGAGATTCGGGGCTCCACTCCTCAGAGAAAATCCCCGGCTACCCCCATATCCCTCGCCTCTGGCCGCACTCTGAGCTCACCCAGCCTGCGACCGGTTCAAGGTAACCCCGAGCTGAGAGCTCACTCCTCAGCTCTGTCTCTGTAGCTGGCTTCCCGCTCCGATACCTGCTAGCTCTGCGACACTCAGACACCCTTCTGTGACCCTGCGGGACCTGGGGCCACGCTGACCCCGCGTGTGCTTCACCCTGGTTTAGCCTCTGGAGCGATGTCCCTCCGTGGAGCAGACTTTTAAAAGTCCCGATTTAGTGCTCCATGGCTCCGCCGCTTACCGGAAGCCGGCCCCTCCCCCGAGGTCTATCCTCCCGTCACTTTCGATTCACTTCTCCGCAGGTCCTACATTTCAGAAAGTGGTCGATTTCCTGTTTCCAGAATTGCTGTTCTTCCTCTCTTCGATCTCCCGTTGGATTTGTAGGTGTTCGCAATGGTTTGATAATTATCTAGCTGATCTCCTGCTACCTGCTGTCGTCTCAGCTGCTACTTCTCTGCCATCTTGCTCCTCCCCCCCCACATTTTTCTATTTCTTCATAAATATTATTTCTCTTTTTTTAAGAAATATTTTATTTTTAAATAATCTTCACATCTTATGTGGGATTTGAACTTAGAACCTCAAGATCAAGAGTCGCATGCTCTATGGACTGAGCCAGCTAGGCCTTCTATATTTAGCTTTCTCTTGAGCACCTATTGTACATTAAGGACCCCCAAAGACATTGGATACTTGGGGATTCCGGGGTTCTCCTCTTAACCTGACAACCTGGTGATGGGTTAAGCACAGACCTATTTGTTTTCATTAGTTTTTTCTATTTTGTCATTTTCTCTTTCCCTGTACAAAAAAAAGAATCACATTTTATCAAAATATAAGTGACACCTGGGAATTCTTTAAATATTGGTGGAGAAAGACTTTATGAAATTCATATAGTAGTCTTGCAGTAAACATTTTTTTCCATCACTTTTGGGAAAAGGACAAGTTAAAAATCCAAGGTTCTCTTGATTCTAATGAAAGTATTTTGTGGAAAATCAGTAAAACTTTTCTGTGCTTAAGAAACATAGGAGATGACATTCTCTTTCTGAGTGACTCAAAATTTCCATGTAAAGAAGATTATGATAATTTATACTGCTTTGTGGTTTCCAAATAAACTATAAGAAAGAAATGTTTCTTTCAGTATAGTTGAATATGCATCTTAAATGTAATTAAGCTGTTATAATTAGAAATCTACATTTTCCCCTTGTAAATCTGAATTTTATAAACCTACATACTAGCTTCCTAAGTGTCAAACATTATTGCACACTTATTACCACATGATGTAGCAGTAGAACTCTTTAAAAGGTTGAACTCTCCTCTGTAAATAATAAGACTTAAAACCAGTGATTCAAGCTGTGTTAGCAGAACTGAAGGTTTATTTTATTTGACTGGTGTGACATTGGGCAAAAGCAAGTGACAAAAGCTTCAAAAAACTAGTCTACCCCTGAGACTGCAAACTTTGCAAATCTAGTGGCATTGAAAATAAAATAAAAATAGTATTTTTTCCTCAAAATTACTTGCCTTCTAAGTAAATATTTCTGTGTTATGTTCAGTGTATCAAACCATTTTTAAGTGTTCCAAGCTCTGTTTCAAGGTCTAAGAAGGAAGAGAAACTCCTCCCTTCAGCATTATCCCCCATGTGGTGATGGTCAGTGTGTGCTTTGGAGTTTTTGGAATAATCTTCAAA
Organism: Mellivora capensis; assembly: GCA_004024625.1. NCBI lineage: Eukaryota > Metazoa > Chordata > Mammalia > Carnivora > Mustelidae > Mellivora > Mellivora capensis. The sequence continues at coordinate 22,936 of PISX010025826.1, read as the reverse complement.
TCAGTAGTCCCCATAATTTCAACCATATGTTGGAAAATATGTTTACTAGATCTGTGCTAGACATATAGCTTTTCATTTGAAAAATAAAGATTCTGACTCATTACTCGAGAGTTGAAATTCCACTCCTTGACCCTATATTGTGACAAGATTACATTTTCATGCATTTCTTCCCTTTGCTTTTTTCCCTCCTCTGACTTTTTCCTTCTTCTGGAAACTTTGAATCAAGCTAACCATTCTGATGACACACTCATGACATTGGTGAAGATGGTAAAACACCCCATCTCCAGGTTTTCTTTCCATCTTTATGGTCTTTCTTCCTTAGCTAACTTTTCTGGATCCTGCTCCTCTAATTGACCTTACAATATTAGCTTTACACAGGACTTGTATTCTCCTTTAATAACGTGCTCTTAGATTGTGTCATCTGTTTCCATGGCTATAAATACCATTGATCAACTGGTTCCACAATGGATTTCTTGGTCTCAGACCTCCTCCTCTCTGAGCTCAATTTATGAACTGCCCAAATCTGAATATCGGCTCTGTCCCTCATCAGATATTTGAGTTTAGGCAAATTTCTTACCTTCTACGTGCTTGAGATTTTTTTTTGTATAAAAAGTGGTTTTAATAATAGTACAAAATTTGCGGGGTGTCTGGGTGGCTCAGTGGGTTAAGACTCTGCCTTTGGCTCAGGTCATGATCTCAGGGTTGTGGGATTGAGCCCTGCATCGGGATCTTTGCTCAGCAGGGAGCCTGCTTCCCCTTCTCTCTCTGCCTGCCTCTCTGCCTACTTGTGATCTCTGTCAAATAAATAAATAAAATCTAAAGAAAAAATAATAGTATAAAACTTGTAAGTTTGTTGGGAGGATTAAATGAGTTAATGCAGAAAAATGGGTACATAATGATATAACAACTGGTTATATGAGCCCTGAATTAGTTAACATGACTTAGTTTGGGCTGCTATAATAGAATACTGAGTGGCTTAAACAGCAAACATATCTTTCTAACAGTATAGGTGAAAGGTGTGTTTTTTGGAGGTTGGGAAGTCCAAGGGACTGGCAGGCTCATTGCCCAGTGAGGGCAACCTTCTGCTTTACAGATGGGTACCACCTTTTTGTGTCCTCACATGGAGAAGACCAGAGAGGAAGGGCAAGTTCTTGTGTATTTTATAAGAGCACTCATCCTCATCATGAGAGTTCCACCTTCAAGACCTAATTTTTCCCAAGGCCCCACCTCCTAATACTATCATCCCAGGAGTTAACATTTCAGCATGTGAATTTCGAAGGGGAATTTCGAAGGGTGGCGGCAGGGGGCGGAGGGGGGAGGCATTAACATTCAGTCTAGAACAATATAGAAAGCTCTTAAATGTGGAGCACAGTGAGTCATCAAGGACTATTACCTATTGTACCTAAATGCATACCCTACATCTCTGCCAGGTTATGTCAAAACATCTTAAATTCCTGATGGTTTCTCTCTTCTTTTGTGTTTTGCTCTTTCCTGTATCAGGAAAGCACCAGTTTCCTTGTAATTATTCAAGCCAGAAGCCAAGGATCATAGTCCCCTTCCATCCTTGCCCCTGATATTCCAGAAGTTGGTGAGTTCTCTTAGTTTCACTCACTTCTCTTCATTTTTACATCATTTTCTAAGCAAGTATTTGTTTGTTATTTTCTGGACCATTGTAGAAGATTTCTGACTTCACTCCCTCCTCTTTTACCTCCCACCCATGCCCTTTTCCATTTCTATCCTGCACCCATCAATGCATATATCATCCATCTCCCTGCTTAAAATTTGTCAATGGATTCTTTGTTCAGTTATATCCAGTCAGCATCCCTACTGTGGTGAAAAGGTTCTGTGTCATCTAGCCCTCTGCCTCTCCATGTTGTTTTGGCTTTCATTCTCTTGCTCAGTATGTTGCAGTTACATGGTCCTCATGGTCCTTAGAAGAAACCAAATTCCTTTCCGTTTAGGGCCTTCACCTTGCTAAGCCTGGACATTCTTCCCCTAGCTCTTCAAATGTTCTGAGCATTCTTATTCATCAAATATCAGCTTAGATGTTACCTGTTAAAGAAGTATTTCCTGACCACCCTAGCTGAAGTAACCCTACTCAATCCAGTCTCATTAGTTTCTATCACATTTCCCAATATTTTCCTTCAAAAAATTTTGTCTATTTATTTCATGTTCTCGCGTATCATCTCTTGCCCTAGAATGTATATGACACAAAAGAACAAGGGCCATGCCAGTTTTGTTCATCATTATATTCTTGGTATCTAACAATATGCTTAGTCAATAACACTTTCCATAAATTGTTCTAGGATAAATGCATGATTGAATTCCTCAGTACTTTTTTTTAAAAGAATTTATTTATTTATTTGACAAAGAGAGATCACAAGTAGGTAGAGAGGCAGGCAGAGAGAGAGAGGAGGAAGCAGGCTCCCTGCTGAGCAGAGAGCCTGATGTGGGGCTCAATCCCAGGACCCTGAGATCATGACCTGAGCTGAAGGCAGAGGCTTGACCCACTGAGCCACCCAGGTATGCTGAATTCCTCAGTACATCTAAGATACTGACAGTTCTAAATCTCATCAGATTGACTCTTTTGAACTGAGAAGTGGACATCTCTGTCCTTTGGGCAGAAGGCTGAGGCAGGTCTGATAACTAAATTGGGGGTGTGGGGTGTGGAGAGGAGATTGCCTGGCAGATTGGCTAATTAATCTGTAGATGTGGGTGAGGTAGGAATAGAGGTGGGAGACTGAGCTGGTCCTAGGCCAAAGGGACTGGGATTAGAAATAACAGATGGCAGAATGAAGTGCTGCTTGTGTCCTTCATGGGTGCAGATGAGTATGGAGCTTTCACTGGAGAAAGGAAACAACTGACTTAGGGAGTTGTACCTGCCTGCATAAAACCATCAGGGAGCCAGGAGCACTGGAAGTCAGTGCAGCCAGAAAAGATGAAAGAGGGCCAGCCCACAGCAGAGCCAGTCAGGCACAGTAGCTGAGTGTGTTTTACTCAAGATCTCTGTTTTAACAAGTCAATTTGGCATTTCCTGGTCAGCTCTGTCTTGGGTATTGTCTTTCCTGTTAAAGGAGCACTGTCTGAAAAACCAGGAAACCAAGCAGGAGGTTGGGTGTTGATTTTTAAAAGTTCTGACTCATTTAAAAAGTCAAGTAACTGTTATGAAAGTAAAAATATTCAAAACCATACACAATGACCAGTAAATCCTCCTCCCACCCCTTCTTTGTGGCCACTCAATCCTCTTCTAGAAAGAAAATCATGAGTACTGGTTTGTGTATATTTTAGAGGAGAGATCCCATTTCACAAATAAGTATATATGTCATATGAAAATACTTTAGCAGAAAAAATACAATGCTTTGTGTTATGCCTCCAAAATGGGTCCATGATTAAAGGAGCGAGACTGATATAAAGCGAAGGTCAAGCAAAGCTTTATTTCACGCCAAGCATCAAAAATCTAACCGAACGTTCGGGGATGCACCTCTTACAAGAGAGGGCGACCCTTCTCTGTTTCACAGACTAGCCTTTAAGGGCAAAGGCCATGCGGTTGGGCCTGGCCACGCACAGGTGGCCAAAGAAACTGTAACACACAGAGAAAGCTGCACAGTCATGCTAGATGACCAATTGAATTACAATTTACCCTAGTAGACATTTGAACCAGCCTATCACACCTTGGTTAGGATTGGCTCCTAAAAGGCTCCCAAAGGGCGGGGCCCATACTCCCTGGTAACTAGGGAGACAGTATGCATCCCCGCACTGATCGGATGTCTCCACCTGGCCTGACCCACCCTTGTATTTCAGCTTTGTTACCGGAGGCTGGTTTCCGGGACTTGTTTTTAAGTAAATCCCCTGGGGGAAGGGGAGCAGGGAAGCCTCTGGCTAAAATATAAAAATATAAAATAGGTCCTTACACTTTGCATCTTGATTTTTCACTATAATGGTGCATATACATACAAGTTATTCTTTTAAACTGGCCGACTAATCCATTGTATAGATGTTTACTTACAATTTATTTAGTTAGACCCTTAGTGATAAATAAGTTGTTTTCAACCTTTTTCAACAATGAAAAATAACTTTTGCATATATCAGTTCTCAAAGTAAATCAGGTTATATTTATAGAAGTGGCTTTTTCATCAAAGTGTACACACATTTATAATTAGAATTGCTATTGCTAAATCCCCCTCCTCAGAGGTTGTTTCAATTTATACTACCAAGGGTAATGTATAAAAATGCCTGTTTGGGGGCACCTGGGTGGTGTAGTCAGTTTAGCATTGGACTCCTGGTGTCAGGTCAGGTCATGATCTCAGAGCTCCATGCTCGGCATGGATTCTGCTTGAGACTCTCTCCCTCTCCCTCAACCCTCCTGTCCATGCTCTCTGTCTCTTAATAAAGCATGATCTTTACCAAACTGACAAGAAAATATCTCTAGCTGTATGTGGTTAGGAGCGATTTGAGATTTTACTTTATTTAAGTTTACTTTTCTTTTGGTACGTGTTGTTTATAGCCCTTGCTGAAATTTCTGTTATGTTGTTGATTCTTCCTTACGACTTATAGCAGTTTATTACCTGTTAATAAAGTTAGTACATTGTCTGTGATTTGACTTGTAGATATTTTTTCCAATTTTGCCTTTTCTAGACTTTTTTATTGGCCTCAACAATTTTTTTTGGTAGTTAAATTTATCAGTTTTTTATTTGGCTTTTGGATCTTGTGTCACACTTAAAGAATTTAAGTTTTTGAAGTGTTCCTTCCATATTTTCATCTAGTAAGTTTAAATGTGTGTTACTCTTAATGATATATATTGAACAAATCATATTTTCTCCATTGATTTGAAATGCCACTTGTATTATATACTAAATCCCTTTGTGTGTTCCATTCTTTACTGAATTTCTTTTTCCCACCTTTTTTCATTATCATAGCTAATTATATGTTTTTAATTGTAGCTTTTAACATTCATGTACTGGCTTAATTATTATTTTGTGATATGCTTTGACTTCAAAAAACTGATGATCTCTCATTACTCTTCCTGCCCAGAATTTTCCTAGTGATTTTTCTTTGTTGGTTTTTTTTTTTTTTTAAGATTTTATTTATCCATTTGACAGAGACACAAAGAGAAAGGGAATACAAGCAATGGGAGTGGGAGAGGGAGAAGCAGGCTTCCTGCCAAGCAGGGAGCCTGATGCAGGGCTCGGTCCCAGGACCCTGGGATCATGACCAGAATCTAAGGCAGATGCTTAACCACTGAGCCACCCAGGTGCCCCTCTTTGTTAGTTTTCTATGTGAACTTGAGAGTCAACATGCTTATTATTTTTTGTTTTATTTTTTTAAACAGCAGATTTTTTTTCTGTAACAAATAGTTTTAATGTCAGTGGTTAAGTTTATACTATTATGAATTTAAGCAAAATTAAATTGAGCCATGGAACTTAATAATACCTTTTAATTGTCCTGCTAGATGTTTATTATGGTGTTAAATCTGCTTTCCCTAGGACATAAACTTTCCACTTGTTTCCATCTTCCCTTGTGCCCTTCAGGAACATGTTAAAGTTTCTTCCAGAGAGATCATGTAGGTTTCTATTTAATTTTATTCTTAGATGTTTTTATATTTTTGCTGAAGTTTGGGGCTGATTTCTACCATTACATATATTTTTTAATATTTTATTTTTAGGGATTTTATTTACTTGAGAGAGGCAGAGAGAGAGTGTGTGTGTATGAAAGAGCACTATTGAAATCAGTGGTGGAGACAGAGGGTGAAGCAGGCTCCCTGCTGATTAGGGAGCCCAACTAGGGGCTTGATGCCAGGACTCTGGGATCATGAACTGAGCCAAAGGCAGATGCTTAACTGACTGAGCCACCCAGGCGCCACAAGAACCATTATTTTAAAGTGAGGAAAGATGAGCTATGTACATATTGAGCATAAGTGCGAAACAGGCAATCTGTGGTTTTCTGAACATTAAATGTATCCATCAAGCTCTGGATTACAAACATAGTAGCACCTTTTCCTTCCTTCTTTCCTTCCTTCCTTTCTTCCCTTTCGTAAAAGGGTCACACTAATCATGCAACCTCAAGGTATGGATATAAATGAGAAATACGTAGGTCATGTATTCTGTTACTTTCCCTCAGAGTTTGTTATTCATTAATGTATTGGTTTTTCTGTTCTGATAATTTGGTTGAACTTCTTTTAATAACGATCATGATGTGGTTTTTAAATGGACTAGCATATTTTATGTGAAAAGAAGGCAAACCAGGTTATCCAGCTGCTTCCTTTGGATACAGGTTCCTCTATATTAAAACAGCACCTTTTTAAGTTTCTCTTATAGAATGTATTTTGATCCACTGCACAGATGTCTTATGCAGCAATAAGTGTTCTCATATCTGCTCCTATTTTCCCTATTCTAAAGCCTTTTAATATTATTATTCTTGCTTTAAAGAGGACAGACTGACCAACACATTTGCAAAGCTGCATGTAAAAAGCTATATAAGGAGCGGCTACAGGGCATTTGGGATTTTAAACTCAGACCATGAGGGAAGTCAGGAATATACTCTTGACCCCTGAGATGTATTTCTCAAAGAACAAACTATTGAAAACAGCATGAAAAAACTGAGAAGCCCACAGAAAATAAATGTCAATGTATTTTGCATTCCTGGGACTCTCCCATTGTATTATCTCTAAATGTTAATTAAAATTTTTTTGTCTTACATGACTTCTATTATCCTTTCACAGTGATGTTTAGAAAATATTATATAATATATATAAAATATTATATAATACATATTGGAGATATGGAGCAGTTTTGTCAATATCAGGTAGGTCTTTTTATTGTAGGAGTTAATACTTCTTGGCTGTAGAAGGGGAGATTGAGAAGTGGTTGTGATGAGGGAACAGAAGGCAAGCTGAGAACAAAGCAGGAGCTGACACCCCAACCCCCCAAGCCCCCATGGGATATATGTGACATTCCTCTGGCACTCCTGGATGAAGGAAAAAAACAGCTAAATTACGGAGATCTCCTTCCTGCAGGACAGGAGTCTCCCTCAGTTTTACAAATGTCTTACCAACTTACAAGAAGCACAAAGCATTTCTATCAATAGCCTAGATGGCAGAAAGAAATATAGATACAATTCAATGTCTTTCTAATCTGCAGCCCATTGACAGATACTTGAAGTGGGCAGAGTGTAAGGTTCCTCTGAGAAGTTCCTAACCACCTAAATGTTAATGTCTTACTAGAGGGGTAAACAACCTTAACTTGACAATGGCTAGGCCTCTGGTGTCCTGTAAATCTTTTTGAACATATGCAAATCCTTTTGAATCCTCCTTTTTTCCTTTTTTTTTTTTTTTAAGATTTTATTTATTTTTTTGACAGAGATCACAAGTAGGCAGAGATGCAGGCAGAGACAGGAAGGGAAGCAGGGTCCCTGCTGAGCAGAGAGCCCGATGTGGGGCTGGATCCCAGGACCCTGAGATCATGACTTGAGCCGAAGGTAGAGGCTTCAACCCACTGAGCCACCCAGGCACCCCTTGAAAACTCCTTTTTTCTTACCTCCCCCAACCCCAGAGTATATATTCAGACACCCCTCACAACTGCAGTGCATTTCTTTCTGACCATGGGTCCTGTCCCTGTGATTTAATAAACTATTTGCACCAAAGACATCTCAAGTATTCATTCTTGGTGGTTGTCTCTGGACCTCACCTCACTGATATCCCAAAAACCACATCAGTTGTACCAGATGGAGTTGCAATTAATCTGGGTTTTTTAAGGCATGCTTTTTTTTTTTTTTTTTTACAAAGGTACAAGAAAACCAACTGTTTCCAGATTTTCCTAAATATATTTTTTTATCCTTATTTTAAAAATTTTCAGTCTTAAGGGTTTCTTTTTCAGTCTTCTGTGTGATGATTGAGATTGGTACACATAGCTCTGGTACTTTAGGTTCTTAAAGCGCTTTAACATCATTTTTGAAGTTCTAGAGAGCTTATATGACAGGCCCTACTAAATTTATTGATATAATCTTGGTTTCCTTTGCTAAATAACTGAACATTCATGGCATCTTTCTTTAAAACCACCCAGTCTTTGGTGGCTTTGTCATTATCTCCAAAGCATTTTAAGATACAAATGAAAGTCAATTCTTTTTCTGGTTAAGAGATTAGAGTCAAAAGCCACTAGAAGAATGAAAACAGAAGAGAGAAAAGAGAGGAAGCTCACAGTAGGAGACAGATTACTTGAACTTGAAATTTCTAACTAGAGCCAAACTAAATCCGCTTGGATTTAGTGTACTCGAACCCCGAAAATGTTAAAAAATAGAATCAAATACTAAAAATTACATGGGGGAAAGGGATAAGTAGGAACCTCATTTCATAAAATAGCCCTGAGAAAAGCCATTTTTAAGTGAATGCTGAAGAATTAAATTGACTTCTTATAAATGTGCTTCTTTTTTCTGAACTTTCTTTAACTTTTTCCCTTATAGGCTATATTTGTCCCATAAAACTATAATCTTCCAGTGGAAAAATATTTGACCCCTAGCTTTATTGAGATAGAATTGACCGATAACATTGTGTTAAGTTTAAGGTGTATGATGTGATAGTTTGATACATTATATATTTTGAAATGAGTATCACAATAATGTTAGATAACACATATTTACATTTTGTGTGTGTGTGTGTGTTGAAAATATATAATGTCTATTCTCTCCGTAACTTTCAAGAATATAATACAGTGTTACTAATTTGAGTCACCACTAATTAGATCCCCAGAATTTATTCATCTTATAACTGGAAATCTGTATCCTTTGACCAACATCTTACCATTTATCCCTACCTCCCAGGCCCTGAAAACTACCATTCTACTCTCTCTATAAGTTTGGCTTTTTTAGATTCCACATACAAATGATATCATACAGTATTTTTTCTTTTTTTAAGATGTTTTATTTATTTATTTTGACAGAGAGAGATGCACAGCAAGAGAGGGAACACAAGCAGGGGCAGAGGGAGAGGGAGAAGCAGCCTTCCTGCTGAGCAAGGAGCCCAGTGTGGAGCTCCATTCCAGGACCCTGGAATCATGACCTGAGCAGAAGGCAGATGCTTAATGACTGAGCCACCCCAGTGCCCCTATCATACAGTATTTGCCTTTCTCTGACTTATTTCACGTAGCATTATGCTATCACGGTCCATCCATATTATCAACAATGGCAAAGTTTCCTTCTTTTTTGTTTATCTAAAATCTCACATTTTCTTTCTCTTACAATACTTATCTGTTGATGGAACCTTAAGTTGTTTCCATGTTTTAGCTATTGTGAATAATGCTACAATGAGAACTGAGGTGCAAATAGCTTTTTGAGGTAGTGTTTTCATTGCATTTGGATATATTCCCAGAAGTAGGACTGCTGGATCATAGGGTAGTTATATTTTTTTATTTTTTGAGGAACCTCCATACTCTTCCATAGTGGTTGTACCAGTTTGCATTGTCACTAATAGTGCACGAGGATTCACATTTCTCTACATCCTTGCTAAGGCATATTATCACTTGTCTTTTTTATAGAAGTGATTCTAACAGGTGTAAGAGGACATCTTATTATGATTTTGTACCTGTTGGCCATTTGTATGGTTTCTTTGGAAAAAATATCTATTTAGTTCTTCTGCCCACTTTTTAATAAGATTTTTTTCCTATTAGGTTGCATGAATTCCTTGTATGTTTTGGGTATTAACCCCTTATTGGATATGTGATTTGCAAATATTTTCACCCAATCCATATATATCCTTTTTATGGTTCTTTGCTATGCACAAGCTTTTCAGTTTGATGCAGTTCCACTTGTTGATTTTTTGCCTTTGTTTGTGATTTGATGTCGTATTCAAAAAGTTATTGCCAAGACTAATGTCAAGGCACTTTTCCCGCTAAGTTTTCTTCTAGGAGTTTTACAGTTTTAGGTCTTACATTTCAGTCTTTAATTCATTTGAAGTTAATTTTTGTGATGCATTAAGATAGGGACCCAATCTAATTCTTTTCCTTTAAGTATCCAGTTTCCCAGCATCTTTTATTGAAGAGACTATCCTTTCACAATTGGGTATTCTTGGTTCCCTTATCAAGTATTAGTTGACCATAAATGCATAGTTTTATTTTGTGACCTCAGTTCTATTTATCAATGTGTCTGGTTTCATAATAGTACCATAGAGTTTTGATTACTGTAATATAATTTGAAAAGTTTGTAATGTAGTTTGAAATCAGGAATATCTGACGACACTACCTTTGTTTTTCTTTTTTTTTTTTTTTAAAGATTTTATTTATTTTATTTACTTGACAGAGAGAGATCACAGTAGACAGAGAGGCAGGCAGAGAGAGAGAGAGGGAAGCAGGCTCCCCGCTGAGCAGAAACCCCAATGTGGGACTCGATCCCAGGACCCTGAGATCACGACCTGAGCTGAAGGCAGCGGCCCAACCCATTGAGCCACCCAGGCGCCCCATACCTTTGTTTTTCTTTCTCAGAACTTCTTTGGGGATATGGGGTCATTTTGGTTCCACATGAATTTTAGGATTGCTTGCTTTATTTCTGTGAAAAATGCCAATGGAATTTTAATAGGAATTGCATTGAACATATAGATAGCTTTGGAGAGTATAAACACTTGAACAAAATTGGTTTGATTTATAAACATAGAATATCTTCTCATTTGTTTCAATAAATATCTTCAATTTCTTTTATCCATGTCTTTATGTTTCTGTATACAGATCTTTTAAACCCTTGATTAGATTTATCCCAAAGTTTTTCTTATTGTATTTAATGTTATTATGAATGGTATTTTCTTTTTCAGAAAGTTTTTTGTTAGTATATAGAAATGCAGTTGATTTTTGTATGTTGATTCTATATCCTGAGCCTTTACTGAATTTGTTAGTTATGCCAGTTTTTTTTTTTTAATGGAATTTTTAGGGTTTTCTAAATGTAATATCATGTAATCTGCACACAGGTACACTTTTTTTTTTTTCCTTTTTGGTTTGGATGAATTTTATTTCTTTTCCTTGCCTAATTGCTCTGGCTGGGACTTCTAATACTATGTAGAATAAAAGTGGCAGCAGTGGAGATCCTTGTTTTGTTCCTGATTTTAGAGGAAACACTTTCTTCTCTCTTTTACTTTAGTCTAACTAAATGTTTACCAATTTATCTTTTCATAAAACCAACTCTTAGTTTTGCTGATTTTTTTCCTGCTATTTTTCTGGTCTGTATTTCATTCATTTCTGCTCTGATATTTGTTATTTCCTTCCTTCTCTTAACTTTGGACATGGTATAATCTTTCTCTAATTCCTTGAGGTATAAAGTTAAGCTGTTTGAGAGATTTTTTTTTTCTTAATGTACATACTTATTGGTATAAATTTCCCTCTTAGCACTGCTTTTATTGTATTCCTTCAGGTTTGGAATGTGTGTTTCCATTTTTATGTTTCAAGATCTTTCATTTTCCTTTTGCCTTCTTCTTTGATCCAATGGTTGTTCAATACCATGTTGTTTAATCTCCATATATTTGAGAATTGTCTAGTTTTCTTTCTGTTACTGGTTTTTAGTCTCATGTCATCATGTCAGAAAAAGTACTTGATATAATTTCAATCTTTTTATATACACTAAGCCTTGTTTTGTGACTTAATATATGACTTACCCTGGAGAATGTTTTTCATGTGCTTGAGAAGAATGTGTATTGTGCTTCTGTTGAATGAAATATTCTGTATGTATCTGTTAAGTCTATTTGTTGTAAAGTATAGTTCAAATCCAATATTTCCTTATTGATATGGTTTGAATGATCTATCCATTTTGGAAATGGGGTATTAAAGCTGCCTATTCTTAGGTTGTTGTCTATTTCTCTATTCAAATCTATTAGTATTTGCTTAATATATTTAAGTATTCTAATGGGTGCATATATATTTAGAATTGGTTTATTCTCTTGATCAATTGACCCCTTTATCATTATATAATGACCTGTTTTTTTTTGTCCCTTGTTGTAGTTTTTGACCTGAATTCTACTGTGTCTGGTATTAGCTTAGCTATCCCTGCTCTCTTTTGTTTTCTACTCACATGAAATATAATTTTGTATTCTCTCATTTTGAGCCTTTATGTGTCCTTAAACCTGAAATGAATCTTTTTTTTTTTTTTTAAAGATTTTATTTATTTATTTGAAAGAGAGAGAGAGTGAGAGAGAGATCAAGCATGAGTACAAGTTGGGAAAGGCAGAGGAAGAAGCAGACTCTTCACTGAGCAGGAAGCCCAATGCAAGGCTTGATCCTAGGACCCTGAGATCATGAACTGAGCTGAAGGCAGATGCTTAACTGACTAAAGCACCCAAGTGCCCCTGAAATGAACTGCTTCAAGAAGAATATAGTTGCCTTTTTCGTTGTTGTTGTTGTTGTTATTTATTTGGCCACTCTACACCCTTTGATTGGACAATTTAATCCATTTATATTTCAAGTAATTCTTGAGAGTTAAGGATTTACTAATGAGTGCCATTTTATTGGGTTGTTTTGGGCTGTTTTGTGGTTCCCTTGTTTCTTATTTTACTTTTTTTTAAACTAATTTTCTGTAGTAGTATGTTTTGATTCTCTTCTCTTTACATTTTTGTATCTACTGTAGGTTTCAGTTTTGTGGTTACCATGAAGCTTACACAAAATGTAGATAAAACAGTCTATTTTAGGTTGATAACAACTTAAACTTCATACAAAAATTCTGCTTTTGTACTTCCCTATTAAGACTTCTGAGGCTTGGGGTGCCTGGGTGGTGCAGTTAGTTAAGTGTCTGACTCTTAGTTTCGGCTCAAGTCGTGATCTCAGGGTCCTGGGATCGAGCCCCACATTGGGCTCCACACTCAGTGCAGAGTCTGTTTGAGATTCTCTCTCCCTCTTCCTCTGCCCCTCCCACTCATGCTCTCTCTCTCTCAAATAAATGCATCTTTAAAAAAAATTCTGAGGCTTTCTCAGAACTTTTATATGAATATACTTGTTCCACATTTCTTGTTCTTTTTTGAAGAGGAGTTCTTAAGATTGTATGCCTTCTCTGGATCCTGGAAGCTGGGGCAGGTACTGACAGCCTCTAATTTACTTTCTAGGGCAGTGCTGAATGCTCAGGTTTGTGTGCTTTCTCCTAACTCTGAAGATAGCACACATTCACTAGCTATCTACAAAGGCACACTCATTGCTGTTGGGAGCACACATAGGGAGCTGGCCATGGGGTGTGTGTATGTAGGGTGGGACATGTGTAAAGCATTGGGAAAGCCCATGGGCCAGTTGTGGGCATCTGCAAGAGAGGCAACCACAAAGTCTTGATGGGTGGGCTTCTTGATAGAGTCTGCAAAGCAGTTATCAGGATCTGCATGTTTTTGCTATATTTCATTCTAAATTCTGGTTTGCTGTTCTTCCAGGTGCTCATTGCCCCCTGGCCATGCAGTTTATGACTTAGTATTCTTGGTAGGGTGAGAAAGAGATGGGCCCATTTTACAGTGTCCTACACAGCTGGAGAAATTAGGTGCCATGTGGGAGAAATGTTCTTACTTTTCCCTGTGGGAGAAATCATGGGCTGAGAAGTTCACTCTTGGCAATGAGTTGTGCCACCCTGGGAGAAGGGAAAAACCATTCTAGACTCTTCTTGGAACTTGGCTCTTAAGCTCTGGAAAAGTGTAAGCAGGTTTTCTGATTTGAATGTCAAATGCCTATTAAAATTTCCTTAGATTTTCTTCCTGGCAGTTCTTTTTGTTCCAAGGCCACTTACAGACAAACCAAAAGTTACAGCAGGGGTTCTAAATGATGTTTTTGATTCCTCATTTTCCCTGTGATGGAAATAAAGAAGACAGAAGGCAGCCAAGTGGGGAGGATGAATTAATTACTTGTCTTGGCTTTGGACTCTTAGAGAGCTAATTAAGAAATGAATGCTTTATGTGACAAGATCAGTCTGAGGAGCCTCCTAGAGCTTTGTAGGGAGTGCTCTTTAGAGAATTCTTGAATGTAAGGGGTCCATATAAAGCTGCTTCATCTTAAGGAAGGCATGTTTGAAAGTTGGGGGATGGTGATCAAAATCTTGTCTCCTCAACTGGGCAAAATCATGAGATGTAGTAAAAGTTAGCTCAGATATTTGTATCAGTTATAGGAGTCTTCTTAAGGAAGAGGTCCTCTCTTCCTTATTTGTTCTGTAGCCTCACCAAAATAGATTCTTTCCTTAAATCTGGATCTACTTTTTTTTTTTTTTTTTAAATCTCCTTGTGGGCACTATCTCAACTCTCATTTCCTCCTTGACATTTGAAGGGTGAGCTTATGAGATATATATCTGTAATGCATAAGAATGTGTATATATTACATGTATATTATATATGTAATATATATAAATATCCAAGCAGTATTTTCTTGTATAGCTTCCATATGAAATGATTTGTTCTCATAAAGAATAATTTCATAACATTCATCCATAAGAGAAGGAGTTAATACAGTCATTCCATTAAAAAAAAGGTCACTCTGGTGAGTAATGGTTTCTTCTCAAATCCTCTCTGTTATCTAAGGCATATTAAATAGGAAATAACGTAGATTTATTCTATTTTAGTCAACCACAAATAATCAACAGATCTATTTAACAAAATTTTTTCTACATCTACAATGTGCCAGACATTATGTCCTTTTGCTCTTAACCCCCCTAATACCCCTCTCTCCTTTGTTGTAAAAACATTTTGACTTACCATTGAAGAAATGTGTCCTGTTTAAAATCAAATCTTGGATGACTCAAAGCAAAGCTTATGCATGCCCAGATCCCAAATACTTATTATCCACTGATTTGTTATAAGTTGGCAGTTGGAGTTACTTTTGGGTAAGTTTCTACATCCTTATCTAAAGCATAGCTCAATGTGTTTGGTCTAGCAATTAGACTAATTAAGTGTTTAGACTATGAAATTGTACATTGAGACTTCTATTTCTGTTCCAAGATGAGAAGCATAGAAATTTAGAAAAATAATAGAAGTCATAACCAAGATTTTTGAATTTGAAAAATGTATGTTTTAATCTTATGTTTGGATAAAATTGGAGTGTTTCTTTTTTTTCCCCCAGAGAAATACTTTTTTTTTCTTTTTGTTTTAATTCCTTACTGTAGCTTACTCTCCTTGTTGTGATTAGTTCTAGGTTTTCTGAATATTTTCAACAGGTTTTCAATATTTCTTAGGCTTGGAAATTTATTGATCATGGAATTATTCTTCATTTCCTGAAAGTATAGCAAGCCAAGTAAAAAAATATACCTATGTTAATAGTTAGAATATTTGAAAGTATTTATTATAATATACACTAGCTATACTAGTGGCATATGTTATGAAACTCCATTCTGAATTTCTTGTATTTCAATTTATCAATTTATTCCTTTATTCATTGAAAAATCAATTGCTGGGGTGCCTGTTTGGCTCAGTTGGTTAAGCATCTGCCTTCAGCTCAGATCATGATCCCAGGGTCCTGGGATCAAGCTCTGCATGAGGCTTCTTGGTCAGCAGGGAGCCCATTTCTCCCTCTCCCTCTGCCTGCCACTCTGCCTGCTTGTACTCTCTCTGTCAAATAAATTTTTAAAAATCTTCAAAAAAATCAATTGTTGCACTCCTTCTTTGTTACTACATGCTATTTTCTAGGCCAGGCTTTGGGAATATATGAGTTGAATGAAATATAGTCTCTCTCCTCAAGCCCACTAAGAAAGAATATATGTAAACAAATCAATTATAGTTGCTTGTTGCTGAGTGAAATAACGTCACCATGATAAAGTATATTAGAACCAGAGAGTGGGGAAAATATTTATTCTATTTGAAAGGGAGTAAGTAAAGGTAGATTGTAGGAAATTACACTTGAGCTGGGTATGGAAAAGCAAATAGGTAAATAGGTCAAGATAGTGGAGAGATAGTGGAGAGCAGCAGTGTGGTGTGGGGTGTGAAGGTTTTCTAAACTTGTGCAAAAGATTAAGCAAAAAATAATATTTTTTCTACTAGAGAAAATACTTGTTGTTTTATTCCTTCTCTTGAAAAACATTTTTAAGAGACTTCTTTACCAAAAGTTATATTAAGAAAAACAAAGATAATTAAAAGGCCCCTGTCCTTGGAGAGAAAGATAGCAAGAGTAAGCAGGATCATGCTAAGAAATAGAGATTTTTATCCTGATGTTGATGAAGAGTCACTGATGACACCAATTAGGTAAGAAATAAGAACAGAACAATGAAAAAAAAAGTTAACATTGGGAGCAGTTTGGAGGCAAGGTTATGGGGAGGGAGGAGAACTGAAAAACATGAAGTTCCCTGAGAAAGCATTTCAGGGACCCAGTGAGACAATTAGGGGTGAGTAACAGTTGGAATGGAGAAAAATTATTGACATTTAATTAGATGTAGAATCAAAAGGACTTGGGTAAGAAAGGTTTTGGGAACTTGGAAAATGCAATGGATGAAATACTAAAAATTAAGATTATAAAATAGCTGTAAGAGTAAATAGAGGGGGTAAATTGCTTATTTGGAGACCTGCTGAGTTTAAAGTTTATTTAAAGTTTACTTTTAGCCCAGTCCACTCCTCTGACCACCTGACATCTAACTACTTACAGGATATCCCACAGACATTTTAACCTTATGTTTCTATGATTTTGAGTACTCTGTAACTCATATATGTGAAATCATGCAGTATTTTTCTTATTGTGTCTGTCTTATTTCACTTAGCATAATATCCTTTAGGTTCATCCATGCTGCAACATGTGTCAGAATTTTCTTCCTTTTTAAGACTGTATAATAGTTATTATATATACGGATATACATTTTTTGCTTATCCAGTCATCCATCTATGAACTATTAGGTTGCGTCCATGTTTTAGCTATCACGAATAGTGCTGTATGAATGTGGATATACAAACAAATATCTCTGTGAGATCTTAATTTCAGTTCTTTTGAGTATATATTCAGAGGTACAATTGCTGGATCATATAATAACTCAGATCTTTTGAGGAACTGCTATACTGTTTTTTATAGCAGCTGGACCATTTTACAGCTATTTTACATTCCCATCATCAGTGTACTGGGTTCCAATTTCTCTGCCTCCGTGTTATTTTCTGTTTTTTTTTCTTTAATTTTAATTTTAATCTTTTTAAGGAGTCATCTTAATGGAATCTCATCATAGTTTTGATTTGCACTTTATTTGCATTTCCTTAATGATTAATTATCCTTTCATGTGCTTATTGTCCATTTGTTTATCTTCTTTGGAAAATGTCTATTGAAGTCCTTTGCTTATTTTTGAATTAGGTTTTTCTTTGTATATGTGTGTATATTTGCAAATATTTTCTTGCACTCTGCGGTTACCTTTTTACTCCATTGACATTGCCTTTTCTTTCTTTCTTTCTTTTTTTTTTTTTTTTTGAGAGAGAGAGTGTGTATCAGCAGGGGGTAGGGAGGAGGAGCAGAGGGAGAGGTGATAGAATCTTTTTTTAAAAGACTTTATTTATTTACTTATTTGAGAGAGAGACACACAAAGAGAGAATAAGCAGGAGGAGGGCCAGAGGGAGAGGGAGAGAATGTCAAGAAGACTCTTTGGTGAGCATGGAGCTGATGTGGGGTTTGATCTCATGACCCTAAGATCATGACCTGTGCCAAAATCAAGAGTTAGACATTTAACGGACTGAGCCACACAGGTGCCCAGGCACCCTGATATTGCCTTTTGATCCACAAAATTTTTAAATTTTCATAAAGTCCAATTTGTCTATTTTTTGCAAGAAATCATAAAGCAATTATTCTTATTCTATGAAGATATTATCTCAAAGTCATCTCATAGTTAAGCAGATGATACAAATACAGCATTGCTTTTCAAATTCAAAATACTTCATCGGATATAAAATATGACATTAATTTGTTTTGAGAACTTTAAACATACCTTTTAATACAATATTTCCTGAAGAGACATTACACTATGTCTGGATCTCTTTGAGAAATCTCTCATGATCAGAGCATAAGTATTCTACTCTAATTCCCAATTTTTGGTAATGTTATGTAATATTATTTGAAAGTTATTTTGCGTAGCTTCAGTGAATTTTCCCTTATGCAAGCAAATAACTCTCAAATATTTAGTGGTAGTGGTTTTCAGCATGTGTTGAGTATTAGCTCTATTTCTTTTCCACGTTTTCCCCTCTCCTTTCAACAAGTAGTCTAGTAAAAATGGTATTGTTTCAGCAACTTTAAAAACAAATGGGAAATAAAAAGTTAAAGCCCATTTAGAGATTTCATGTAATTTTGTGTGTAATTTTGGAATGTGGAGGGCATCAAGGTGGGTCTGGAGAGAAAGGTTTATAACAAGCTATCCCCTAAATGAGAAAGATTTGTCACATCTCACAGATCTGGTGCAAAGGCCGACTTCATGAGGTGAGTAGAGGTACAAGTAGGGAAGAGGTCCAGAATTTGGGGGCCTGACAGCAAATAGTATGAATGAATTCTATTATAGATGACAAGTTAATTACTCTTGATTTCTTTTATAGTCTTTGGTATGTGTGGAAAACACATGAAGGTGCTATACATTTCTGCCTTGCTATGCTGCCCCTTTCCTGGTCCTTTTGCTAGAGAAAGCAGGATTTTTGTTTGTATGTTTATTTGTTTTGGTGTTTGTTTTATCTGTGCCTTTTGGCTTTTCTAGGTTTCTAGTTGTTGTTGTTTTTTTTTTCCCCAGTGCCAAGTCTGGGATATATGAGCCAAAAAGAAAACCCAAGGAACACACCACCATTTGTTCCTTAGGTCTGGAGATCCCTAGCCAGTCTGCCTCCCTTTTTACACCTTTCAGAGACTTCTTATAGTTCTTTTATATGTAATGCTCCAGAATTTTAGTTGTACTTAGTGGAAGAAATAGGGGAATAGATAATCTATTCCATCTTCCTGGAAGCAGAAATTCATTTCTATATTTTTAGCCTCTCTGAATCATTTTGATTTAGGGTTGTCTCTTGTATATAGCATATATTTGGGTCTTGTTTTGTGAGCAAAACTGAAAATTGTTTTCTAATCTGTTGATTAGCAGAGTCTGGGAAACATTATCAATGTTATTGTTGGTCAGAAAGCTTTAGTCCCTAAAAGTCTTCTCTACCATGGGTAAGAAATGCAGTTGCCTTGGAGCCAGTTATCATGGGCTAAAACCTGGTGCTGTACCTGTAAGTTTTACATGAAAAATTAAGTTTACATGTACTTAAGTTTTAGATACCATTCAGAGATACTCTGACTGTAAATGAAAATGACCTTTATCATGTTTGTGTCCATAATGGGCCATATTACCCTTCTCATGTGTTCAAGTGATATTTTATAAATCTAAGTATCTTCAGGATAGCACAATTTTTGTGTCATATGTAAATGTTTAAATATCCAGTTTTATAGAGTTATTTAGGCATTTCTTCACTTATCAGAATACTGGGAGCCTCAGCAAAAAGGAAAAAGACACTCCTCTCCCAGGCTCTGAGAGTTCAAGATGCAGTTGCTGTATATTTATTTTTTATAATATTATTCAACCAATATGACAAGCACTTTGACTCATTTTGTACTTTTAACCTTTGCCTTTTCTTTTTCATTGAAATAAATTAAGATTGAATAATGATTATGTTTTAAGAGGGAATTTCTTAGCTATAAATCAAATTCTTTATAACTGTGAGAAAGCAATTAGAGTATTGGAGATAATATAAGACAAGAGGAAGATATAAGCTCATGAAAGGTACTTACATGTTTCTAAATTACCAAATCTCTCTTAAAAGTGGATTCAGTAAATCAATGATGTAAGTATAAATGAATTACTAACATTTGGTTTTGATTTTTCTTACAGTGCATGTGACTGCTGAAAAATGGAATTCTGCCTAATATAATAACTTTAGAATTTTAGCAATGATTTGTGGAGTTATGCATCAGATTTATGCACATTCCTTTAATAATCATATCTGGAAAGGAAAGCTTATTTTCCTTATGTTCTCAAAATTATAAACTAAAATTCATTTTAAGCATGAAGTTGGAGAGATTAACTTGAAAAAAAAAAATGCTCGGGTGCCTGGGTGGTTCATTTGGTTAAGCATCTTCCTTCAGCTCAGATCATGATCCTGGGGTCCTAGGATCAAGCCCCACATCAGGCTCTCTCCTCATCTGGGAGTCTGCATCTCCCTCTCCCCCTCCCCCTGCTTGTAAGCTCTCTCTTTCCCACCCTTTCTCTGTGTCAAATAAATAAATAAAATCTTTAAAAAAAAGAAAAAAAATACTTATACATTTACTCAAGCAACAGGTTAGATAATAGTCAAGCAAATTTTATTTGCATATAATACCCAGTGCTCATTACATCAAGTGCCCTCCTTAATGCCCATCACCCATTTACTTCAGCCCCCCCACTCTCCTCCCCTGCAGCAACCCTTAGTTTGTTTCCTATACTTAAGAGTTTCTTATAGTTTGTCTTCCTTGGTTTTCATCTTATTTTTCCTTCTCTTCTACTATGTTTATCTGTTTTGTTTCTCAAAGTCCATATATGAGTGATATCATATATTTATCTTTCTCTGACTGACTTATTTCACTTAGCATAATACCCTCTAGTTCCAACCACATCTTTGCAAGTGGTAAGATTTCATTCTTTTTGATGGCTTGAGTAATATTCCATTGTGTGTGTGTAAACATATACATATATGTGTATATGTATATACGTATACATAAATATGCATATATTCTTTATCCATTCATCTGTTGATGGACAGCTGGACTCTTTACATATTTTGTCTATTATGGCATTAGCAGGTTATTTTTCTTGTTTTCTTTTTTGTTTAAGCAGGTTATTTTTCATGTCATTTTTTAAAACTCTGTTTTTTTGTTTCTTTTTCTGTTTGTTCTTTATAGTTAGTATGTAGTCATTATATAGAAGTATTTATGTCAAAAACAAAACAAAACATGATCACCTGGATTTCCTCTAGTCATTACAATGTAACCACTATTAGTACTTTGATTAACATTTTCCTGTGTTTATCCATGCACAATATTTATTTATTTATTTACTTATTTATTTATAAAAAGATTATACTTATTCATTTGAGAGAGAGAATGAGAAAATGAGAGAAAGCACCAGCCAGGGGAGGGGCAGAGAAGCAGACTCCCTGCTGAGCAGGGAACTCCAAGTGGGACTTTATTCCAGGACCCTGGGTGTGACCCAAGCTGAAAGCAGACACCCAAGTTACTGAGCTCCCCAGGTACCCTTCAATGCATATTTATATCATTGGCATTCAGTACAGATATTTTTATTCTGATTATTTTTACTTAATATTTTAACCTAAATATTTTTCCATGTTACTAAATATTCTTTGAAAATGGTTGTTTTTGTTTTGTTTTGTTTTTTTCTTTTAGAGTCTGTATAATATATCTCAGAGCTATACCATATTTTGCTTTTGTATTCCCCCATTGAATTGTTTCTAATTCTCTTATAAATACAGCTATGATGAATATTGTACACAGTAATTTTCTTTGTATATAAAAACCTTCTCTGTGTTTAGAAGACTCAGAAAAGCATGCAAATTACTGGATTAGAGAATAAAAATATTTGTCAATCTCTTAATGCAATCATTTTTCTCCAAAAAGATTGTACTAGTTTGCATTCATTTTAGTAGTAGGAATTCTAAGCAAATCAAGATTCCTCAATAAAAGGCAAAATGTTTGATTACATTTTAATTTTTTCTATTTGTTTATAAATCTACCAAGATCTTAGAGCTTTCATTTTTATTTCTAGGAGCTATTATAAGGAATTAATCCTTTGTTTTCTTTCTATTTATTCTCTTATATTAAAAGCAGTTTTGGGGGCCTCTGGATGGCTTAGTTGGTTAAGTGGCAGACTCTTGATTTTGACTCAGGACATTATCTCAGGGTCCTGGAATCAAGCTCTGTGTGGGGCTCTACAATCAATGGGGAGTCTGCTTGAGGACTCTCTTTCTCTCTGTCTTTCTCTCACCCTCCCCCTGCTCATAAAGTCTCTCTTTCTCTTTCAAATAAATAAATAAATATTTTTTTAGCAGCATGGAAATGTTTATTATATAATATTGCATAAGAAAAAAAGCATTCAAAACTGTATCTGTATCATGAGCTCAACTATTCAAACATATACAGTAAATGGAGGACTGTTTTTATTTTTTAAATTAAATTAAATTAAATTTTTTGGTGTGTGATCCAAAATTCATTGCTTATGCATCACACCCAGTGCTCCATACAAATGTGCCCTCCTTAATAGCCACCACTAGGCTCACCCAACCCCCTATCCCCCTCCCCTCCAAACCCTTCAGTTTGTTTCTTAGAGTCCACAGTCTCTCATGGTTTGTCTCCCCCTGATTTCCGCCAACTCACTTCTCCTCTCCATCTCCTAATGTTATTCCTTATGCTCCCCAAATAAGTGAAACCATATGATAATTGACTTGCTCTGCTTGATTTATTTCACTCAGCATAATATCCTCTAGTCCTGTCCATGTTGATACAAAAGTTGGGTATTCATCCTTTCTGATGGAGGCATAATACTCCATTGTATGTATGGACTACATCTTCTATATCCATTCTTCTGTTGAAGGGCATCTTGGCTCTTTCCACAGTTTGGCGATTGTGGCCATTGCTGCTATGAACATTGGGGTACATATGGCCCTTATTTTCACTACATCTGTACCTTTGGGGTAAATACTCTGTAGTGCAATCACAGGGTCATAGAGTAGCTCTATTTTTAATTTCTTAAGGAATCTCCACACTGTTTTCCAAAGTGGCTGCACCAACTTGTATTCCTACCAACAGTGTAAGAGGGTTCCCCTTTCTCCACATCCTCTCCAACACACGTTGTTTCCTGTCTTGCTCATTTTGGCCATTCTAACTGGTGTGAGGTGGTATCTCAATGTGGTTTTAATTTGAATCTCCCTGATGGCTAGTGATGATGAACATTTTTTCATGTGTCTGATAGCCATTTGTATGTCTTCATTGGAGAAGTG
>PISX010025825.1:0-25537 GCA_004024625.1 Mellivora capensis | reverse complement strand
GGCTGAGTCCTGATTTGTGACCCAGGATGTGGTCTATTCTGGAGAAGGTTCCATGTGCACTTGAGAAGAATGAGTATTCTGTTGTTTTAGGGTGGAATGTTCTGTATATATCTATGAGGTCCATCTGGTCCAATGTGTCATTCAATGCTTTTGTTTCTTTATTGATTTTCTGCATGGATGATCTATTACTGAGAGAGGCATGTTAAGATCTCCTACTATCAATGTATTCCTATCAATATGACTCTTTATCTTGATTAATAGTTTTCTTATGTAATTGGCTGTTCCCATATTGGGGGCATAGATATTTACAATTGTTAGATCATCTTGGTGGATAGACCCTTTAAGAATGATGTAGTGTCCTTCTGTATGTCTGACTACAGTCTTTAGTTTAAAATCTAATTTATCTGATATGAGAATCGCTACCCCGGCCTTCTTTTGGGGCCCGTTGGCATGAAAGATGTTTCTCCATCCCTTCACTTTCAATCTGGGTGTATCCTTAGGTTCAAAATGGGTCTCCTGTAGACAACATATGGATGGGTCCTGTTGTTTTATCCAATCTGCGACCCTGTGTCATTTTATGGGTGCATTTAGGCCATTCACATTGAGAGTGATTATCGATAGATATGTTTTTATTGACATCGTGTTACCTTCAGAACATCTAGAAAGACTAGATATTTCAAAAATGTACTTAGCATTGTCAACTATATATACAGTAGTTGAGGGATAAAATGCACACACAAAACAATGGTTGTAATATGAAAATGTCTTCTAAATATGACCAGTCCGGCACAGAACCTTCTTTTCTTCCTCCTCAAGGTCGTCTACTTCATGTCCTCTTACCCACTGAACAAACATGGACGGATGTCGCTCCTGATGTCCATTCTAGAGGTGGTCCAGCAATTCCATTTCAAAGTCATTTTCAAAAGACATTTGTATGATTTTTTAAAAAACAAATAGGCATTTACAAGACGTGCGATTTTTCTAATTCTACTCTATCATATGTCGGCAACCTCTTTACATCTGGAAGGCCTAGATGTGACAAAAAAGTTTTCTTTTGAAAGGTTAGGGGGAAAGTTGAGAGCAGATTTTTCATATTATATACACAGGCCTTCTAAAAGGGCCAGTAAATCTTCCCGAAGGGTGTTCTTCCTATTGGCCAAATGCAGTATGTAATTCTCCCATTTCGATCTTCCAACATCAATGTCTGGTGGAACGGAAGATCCACTACCTGTGGCCCTTTAACCGTTCCACCCGTCGTCGACCGGGGCTTCGCTCACCTTACTGGCCCCTTAGGTCCTCTGTCCACCGTTCTCCATAGAAAGTCAGGTTTCGTCCAGTGGGGACGGAGCAGTCATCCCAGGGCCGGGCCTGTGGGGCTCCAAGGCCCAAAGGCGGCCGAGCTTGCGTCCACGCAGACCCTTCTCAAGCCCTCGGCGGCCCCAACAGCCATCCGCGGCATTTGCATGGCCGCCATTCTTCTCGCTCTGCCACACCCCACGTCCAAAGGCGCCACGAGGCCGCTGGCTTGGGCAGGAGCTTGGCGAGGCCCCGCAGAGTTGCGCCCGTGGAGTGGGCAGCAGGCGAGGTCTGGGCTCCGAGAGGCCGCCGCCATCGGCGCCAAAGTGGGGGTGGGGATGTGGAGAAGCTCGCAGCTGCTTCAGTCTGGGCCTGGCCGATGGGCAGCCGCGGCGAGGGCGCTGGGTCTCTGCAGGTCGGAGCCCGCGACCTGTCCCCGGGCCCCCCAGGTCACCCGCCAGCCTCAGGCCGGAGGGCCTGGAGGGCCCTGGGATCGATGGCCGCGCAGCGTTTCTCACCCCTCTCTGCCGGAACTTAAGGCTTATGGACTTTAATTATATCTCTAAAATCCCTTCTCAGGAATACTTAGATTAGTATTTAATCGAATAACTGAGAGAAGGTGTTCATATGCTACAAAATGGCTGCTGTATCCCTTCTGTCCTCTGTCACTTAAGCATATCTCTTGCAGGCTATCTTATCTGGAAACAGTAAAAACTGAATTTAAAAGAATGTAATTTAGCCTAGCCATGTGACACCCCAGAAAGCTATCAGTCTCTGATGGTGATTGAAAGTCATAAAATTATTTCCTTGTGGGTGGTATTTATTGACCAGGAGGGAGTGGGGGTGCTTTTGGAGAACAACAGTTCTTTTATAGCTTGATCTGGCTAGCAATAAAGCAGGTGCAAAGAGGTAAAAATTTAGCAAACTGTATACTTAAGATTAGTAAACTTTATGCTCTTTATTGTATACTTTTTATAGCTCAATTTAGAAAAAAATGAGAAAAAAATAGTAGGCCTAGAGTAGACAAAGAAATTGTGAGTGCCATATGACAAAGGAAAATATATCTTACATTATATATTGTAAGGTGTCTTGGAAGTAAGAGAAGTTTCTCTTATATTTAGGGCTTCAGTACAATGAGCATATATTTGGGATCAAATGAAGGACAGATCACACAATATGATGTACTCCTGCATAAATGAGAAGAACCCAGAATTTCAAAAGTCCTTGCAATCCATGTAGAATAATTTGGAATTTCTCTCAAAGATAATAGAAGGATATCAGAGAAATTTATGTAGGGTAACAACATAATCAAATGAATTTTTATAAACTCATTCTGACTGCTGTGTGAAGAACTGATTGGTAAGGGGCAAGAATGGAGTGAGGGACTTATTGGGCTTCATAAACCTAGCACTATGATAGTCAGGTTGTCACTTAAACCCCGTCATGACTCTGTTTTCTCATCTTTAAAAATATATGTTATCAAGTCTGCTTACTTACCTCATTGGACTGCTCGAAGGATTGGTGGGTATGGCTGTTTACAAACTGTATTTTATAAGTATTTGTTGAATGAATGAATGCATGAATGAATGGATGATTTTGCCCAAGATGCCTAAATTGTTAATGAAGTTGTAATGTAGCACTGGCTGCATCACCCTGTGTCAGAAACTGCCCATTTCACCCAATATTTTTCTTTCCTTTTTTAAAAAAATAATAACATGTTTAGCCAGGCATATATATGTCTAGAAAAAAAGATCTTATCACCCAAGCATCTTAAAGGTCCACATGGGACGCAAACATACGTAATCTATTGTAGTTTCTAGGAATTTCCTTCAGAAACATCTAGAACAAACTATTCACAATCTTTTCTTTATCCCTTATTCTATCTTGTTTTCTAGAATGCACATGGTGCCTTGGAGAATGCATATTAGAGATGACAGAGAGGTGAGTATAAGTATCTGGAGTTCCTTGACCAATTTTCTACTGCTGAACTATAAAGTTTCTGATATTTGTACAGGTGAAAAATAAATTTTCTCTCTTATTTAAAGACACTTTTACTCCAGGTTATGTTACTAGCTGCTAAAAATAATGCTAAGGAATAAAGAATTTGGTACTGGCAATGAGATGCTTAGATTAGTGAAATCTGAACCTTTTTCACTGGCTTAACTGAATTATTCATATGGCAATGACTCAGATACTGCAAGCTTGAAAAACAACCTTATTCTTTTTTTGCAATGCATTTTCTGATACTATCTCCTGAACTTTCCTAGGAGGCTATGGGTTGATAAAACAATAGTGTTAAGGGAGCTAATAGGAAAAATTTAAAATTTTGTGTATTTTGTCAACTTTTGTCACTTTCTCAAAATTCTTAAAAAGTGAAATGAACATAAGTATGTGAGTAGAAATGAAGAGACATAGTTATACTACAGAATAGCATCCTCTGCCTGTGGCAAGTGATAAAAATTTTGGTGACTTGGAGATATTCCAACTTGAAAGTACCTCCAAATGAAAGTCTTAACAAGAGATAAGTCAGGTGCCTTGCCATATGAAGGTCAATAGTCAACTGACAGAGATGAGATCAAATGTGTTATTTTCACACCAGGGACCACTGTTATAGATGGCTTTGACTTAGCCATCATTACCCTGAAACAGTTGAATGAGCAGAACACAGAGTATAGTAGAAAGGACCAAAGTTTAAACTTAAAGGCTATGTCTAGATTAGATTTGTGGCTGTGGTTACTTACACATGAAATTAAGCATAAGCTTACTAAGGTTCTGAGGGAGTCATATTGTTAAAGAAATCAGTGGAGTTTGAGGATTATTCAGCTAAGCAACTCTTAGGTCCTGAAGACTAAACCAGCAAGAAGTAGGCTATGAAAATTTGAACTCTCAACAAAGACTCCAATGATAGTCATCAATGTGGTCAAGGAGGACAACAAACAATATATTTCATTCTAGAGATCAGAATCAGATGTTACCAGATTGGAAAAATCAAAGATATTATTCAACTATCAGAGAATAGAGGTTTCATAATTGTTACTTAGGGGGGATTTCATAATTCCAATGGCCCTTTATCTTCTTTCTAAAATGTGAGTTTTCACTATGTTATCCTATTCCCAGTCTGCCATTTTATCCTTGGATAGGCACAGGCAACTTGTCTTTTAATTTATAAGTTAATGTACCATGAGAAGCTATAATATCCTGACATGATAGAACAAAATGTCACAAGAATTCCTAAACTTTGAACTATATGCAGTAATTGGATGGAACACTGGATTGAATTCCTTAAGGAGAGAGTGAGTGTGATGCATATGTAGAAAGAAAAATGTGGACATTTGTTTAGATGTTCAAAATGTTGGCCTGTGATAGAACTGTCTGAGCAAAAGAATGTAAAAACACATGTCCAATGACGGCTTCTAGAAACTTCCCTTAAAAGACAGTAAACAAGGCATTTGCTTTTATTACTGCTCCCTTTCTCCATTTTGCTACTTGGAATTTAAATGGGAATGCTGCTAAAGTATGAAGAAAATGAGCACCCCTTGGGAATAGGGACATGGTGATCAGAAAGAAATCTGAATTTGGAAGGCTTTTGAGGGCAAAATTGACATTTTTTTCTGGAATGCAAATTTCTACACTTTTATTTAGCTACAGTTATTTTGGACTTTTCTATATTTGTAGCCAAATCTAATGAACCAAGATAGCCTTAAAATTTTCCTCAACCTGAGCATTCCACCTTTAAAGTAGTTTCCTAGACTTTTACTGGTTTTACAACAAAAGAATGTCTTTCTTAAGGACCTGGGAGCCATCTCTTTGAAATATAATCATGAAAGATGGCACACTTATCTCACAGTTTCTGTGAGAGTGTAAGATGGAGGACTCTAATGTTTATAAACACCAATTAACAAACCCAGATCACTTAATTACACTGACCAATCTCCTCCTAATATCCTTTGATACTTTTCTACATAGCTGATTACAGTGTTTAAAAACTCTCCTGCTTTTTTTCCAATAAAGTTAAATTAAATCTCTTTCTCTATCACAATTATCTTGAATGTATCCTTCTTTACCTATTTAACTTTGTCCAGTGCAGTTTTTCTTTGATGCTAGTCCTGTAAGGACCTATTTAGCTAGAGGCATCCATCAAAGTTAAAACAATAACCCTGTTTAACCCTTAAACTATCCCTGCTCCCTTTCCCCCAGGGGACTTACTTAAAAACAAGTCCCTGAAACCAGCCCCAGGTAACAAAGCCCAGATACAAGGGTGGGTCAGGCCAGGTGGAGACATCCGATCAGTGGGGGGTTGCATACTGTCTCCCTAGCTACCAACGAGTATGGGCCCTGCCCTTTGAGAGCCTTTTGGGCCCCAATTCTAACCAAGGTGATAGGCTGGGTCAAATGTCTACTCTAAGGTAAATTGTAATTCAATTGGTCACCTAGCATCACTGTGCAGCTTTCTCTGTGTGTTACAATTTCACTGGCCACCTGTGCGTGGCCAGGCCCAACCACATGGCCTTTGCCCTTAAAAGCTAGACTGGGAAACAGAGAAGGGTCACCCTCTCTGTAAGAGGTGCAGCCCTGGCCTGTCAGTCTGCTTCTTGATGCTTAGCTTGAAATAAAGCTTTGCTTGACCTTTGCTTTATACCAGTCTTGCTCCTTTAATCACGGACCCATTATTGGGGGACCTAACAGTCCTAATTAATATAACTTCTGTATAAGGAAAAATTCCTGGCAAAACATGTCAAGCTATCTATGTATTATGCCCCTACTGGCATGTTCAATGATTTTATTATCCTAGAGGAGAAAAAAAAACCCACAAAAAACCAGAATGAAAGTGTCAGAGTGGAAGAACAGTTTTGGAAGAAATAATGAGGTGAAAAGATATAAGGAAAAAATGATCAAAATAATAATGGAAGAACTGAAGGAAGTAAAAGAAAATGAAAAAAAATAATAGTACACTGGTACATTAACAAAAAAGGTGATTGTTTAATTTCGTTACTCAGACTTTGTGTTTAGGTATTGGCCACAAATGGAAAATTAGCGAATTCTTTCCAGGTTTTCAGATAATCAGGATGAATCACGTTATTCTCAAATTAAAAAAAAAAGTAATGTACCCATATAGCTCCATATTGAAGTTAAAGACAAATATTATAAGAAATTAGTGGCATGAATACATTTCCAGTAAAATGAGACAATAAAATAAATATGGATATAGTTTAAAGCTCCTGTCTCCCTCAAACTTATATCAGTGTATGCTATTTATGATGGTTGTTTTTGTAACAATTACTATAATGCTACTTAATTATGACTGTTATTATGTAAATTTATGTAAATTGTGTGATTATTATCGAAATTGAAGGTAAATCTCATTTGTATTCTATTAACAATTCTTTGGATGAAGATGTAGGTTAGTCACAAGAGAGTTATTTGGGATTAGCTTTTAGGAATGAAAGAGGGAGGGGCGCCTGGGTGGCTCAGTGGATTAAAGCCTCTGCCTTTGGCTCAGGTCATGATCCCAGGGTCCTGGGATCCAGCCCCGCATGGAGCCCCGCATGGAGCCCCGCATGGAGCCCCACATCGGGCTCTCTGCTCAGCAGGGAGCCTGCTTCCTCCTCTCTCTCTGCCTGTGTCTCTGCCTACTTCTGATCTCTGTCTGCCAAATAAATAAATAAAATCTTTAAAAAAAAAAGAATGAAAGAGGGGATTTTCTATCTGGATATTTAAAAGCATGTGTACAAATAATAGTAAATGTATAGACTTCAGTCACTTAATTTTATCCTTTTGATGAAATATGGATTGATCAGTACATATATTAAATACTTCCTGTGGCTGCACTTTAACATATGAGAGTCTGGAAATTTCTTATTTAGGAAATAGAAATTTTAATGCCCTACTTTATCTTTTATGAGATTACAACTTCTTAATACAATGTGCATTTTTGCTTTTTGACTTTTAAAATACTAAATAAATAAAATGGATATCTATCTATATTGATCTAAATGAATATCTAAATCTATCTAAAATGAATATAATCACTTATCCAATCAAACATAAACCACTTTACACTTTCTTTTTATAAGATTCTACTATGCAAAATTTTTCTTCAATAAAATTTTATTTTTATAATCAAAACTATATCATCATATGGCAGAACAGATGGCTAGTAATAATACCTTATTTGTATAAACCATAACAGTTTACAAAGCAGTTTCATTTACATTATTTCAATTAAATTCAATGAGATGATTAATGGTGTTTTTTGTTTTCAGTAGTCTCTTCAGTATTAAAGCAGGAAAGGGAACAAATTCAATGTTCACTCTCATTTTCAATAGAATTTTTTATTTTTACAAATATGAGATACAATAATTTCATTTTAATATTAAACTTAAAAAATCTTGACTAGAGCCTGAAGCTTACTGTATGGAATGAATTAATTAATTAATTGTTCAACATTTAATGAGTATCTGCTATTTTCCACAGATAGGATTACAGAATTCAAAGGTTTAAAAAAGAATTTTTAACATCTAAAACTTTAAATTACATAACATAGAGAAGGAATCATCAGTTCTGTTCTGAGTCAGGATAATGGACTGGTAATGAAAGGGGTTACAAATATTTATACTAAATTGAAGAGTTTGGCTGATAGGAGAAAGGACAAGATGGAAGCATTTTTATTAGATGGAATATAAGGTGATCTTTGGCTATTTAAACTTTTACAACTTATATTTTTCTTTTGTGATTGGCATCAGATGCAAAGAAAATTTGTTACTGTATTGCTGGTTTTCAGATTATCAAAATAATCTAGTCAGTATCTATGAGGATAGGAGCTAGTCAGCAACTATGATGATAGGAAACCCTACCCATTTGGAAGGTACAGTTTGGATCCTACAATTATACTCAAGCATAGGAGTCCATTAGAAATTTGAGGAAACAAAGAAGTGCCTTAGCAAAGAAGAACCACTGATAAAATGAAAACTGACCTTTTTTGTTCTCAGTAATAATCTTATTTTTAACATTTTTATTTTTAAGTAATCTTTCCACCCAATATGGGGATGAAATTATAATCCTATGATCAATAGTTGCATGCTCTACTGAGCCAGCCAGTTGCCCCTCTCAGTAGTAATCTTAAAATTTTCTTTTTAATTCTATTCTTTATAGCACTATTACTACTGGTAGCAATAATGACATCTACATTTTTCCAAATATTTATTGTGTGCTGAGAATGACTATGTGCTCATTATGGTTCTACTCATTGGAATAAATGGTGTTTTCATCCAAATTTTACAGAAAATAAAACCAAGTCTTTGAGAGGTTAAATAACTTGCACAAGTGTCACATTTTTGTAATGGAAAACCAAAAGAGAAAATCATAGCTAGTTTGACTATAAAGTTTTTCTTCATAACCAGTAAGTTTTCCATCCATCCCTCAGTAAGTTATTCTGTCACTCAGTTCCTTTTAAAAGAGATTGTAAATTAAAACATAAAGTGCTATGGAAGTGGGGTTATGGGAGTGAGGTTTCATGTCTGTGACCAGGCAAATAAGTAATTGCTGGATGCATCATGTGGCAAGGGTAGCATTCAGCATCTGAACTAATTTCTGATTTTCATTTGTTTGCTTTTTTGTTTGTTTTGGGGAGCATTCTGTGAACCTAGGAAAGAGGCACTGGTCCAGCTTCTACTGTTAAATTATAAAGCGTCATGATTTATAAAATCAATCAGATTTTCCCACATAAAATCACAGAAAATAAACAAGACATTATTCTCAATAATACCAGAGGAATCCAAGCTCTATAGACAGTGGTGCCAAAAACCCAAGGATAACGTGTTCAGAACAGCAACCCTCAATCGTCCATTCCCATTACAAGAAAATATAGTGAGATTATTCTTGTCCAGTGCTTCTTAGTTCCTATCTGGGTTTGAGCCTATTTCAACTTTTTCTCACAGCTGTTAGGCCAAGGAATCTTCTTATTTTGTGATTGCATGGAACTGCAGTATTGGCTTTTAACTGAATTAACATCAAAGAGGCAACATGACCTCATTTCCTTATAACTAGAAAAACACTCCCCCCAAATTCTGTATTATGTTTTATATGAATCTTTCCATTATTTTTTTAAAAATATTTTATTTATTTATTTGACAGAGAGAGAGAGAGAGAAGACACAAGCAGGGAGAGAGGCAGGCAGAGAGAGATGGAGTAGTAAGCTTCCTACTGAGCAGGGAGCCTGATATGGACCTTGATCCCAGGACCCTGGGATCATGACCTGAGCCAAAGGTAGACACTTAACTTACTGAACCTTCCAGGCGCACTTTTCTTTTCTATTCTTTAAAAGCTTTTTTATTAATTTTTGTCATTTATTAATTTTTACCATTTTATCATTTATTAAGCCTGACAGGTTTCCAGTAAATTGTTCTTTCTCCTCAAGTTTTACAGTCTCTGGCTACTACTTTCCACTGAGAACCCTTGACTGACAAAGAGAAGAAAGAAGGGATTCAACCTCTCATTTTAAAGCATCAGCTATAGGGTGTTCTATCCTCATTTTGTCATTACAGTGTTACTCTGGGATATTAATCAATGCAGAGGGTTTTAAAGGGTGTTCCCTTGAAAATCATAAGCAGAGTTTTTACTTTACTTTCAATAGTCTATTCCTCAGTTCTGGTTTATGTTAAGGATTCTTTTTCAAGCTTCTCTGGATATAGGTGAATATATATTAAGAATAATAATCAGAAAAATTTTCCATAGTTAGGTATACTTTATTTCTCTCCTACTTTTTTTAACTTGGGTTTTGCAATTTCCTCATAAATGTAAATTAATTTATGTATTTTGTTAAGAGCTAGATTTTCTCCAGAGGAGATTACATGTTAAGCCACAAAACAAATTTCAATAAATTTAAGAAGATTGAAACCATATCAAGCATTTTTTCTAACCAAAGCAGTATTAAACTAGAAATAAATAATGAAAAAAAATCTGGAAAACACAAACATGTAGAGGCTAACCAACATGCTACAAAAAACCAGCAGGCCAACAAAGAAATCAAATTTAAAAGATATGTGGAAACAAATACAAATGGAAACACAATGGTTCAAAATCTTTGAGATATAGGAAAAGGAGTTCTAAGAGGGAAGTTAATAGTAATGCAGGCCTACCTCAAGAAACAAACAAACAAAATCTCAAAAAAACAATCTAACCCTATACCTAAAGGAACTAGAACACAAAAAACAAAGCCCCAAGTTAGTAAAAGAAAGAGATAAAGAAGGACCAAAATAGAAATAAATAAATTAGAGACTAAATAAAATAAGAAAAGAAAAAGCAATAAAACCAAGATCCCGGTCTTTGAAAAGATAAACAAAATTGATAAAACTTTAGTTAGACTCACCAAGGGGAAAAAAAAAGACTGAAATGATATCAGAAATGAAAGAGAAGTAACAACCAATATTATAGAGATACAAAGGATTATAAGACACTAGTACAATAAATTATGTGCTAACAAATTATACAATTTAGAAGAAATGGATAAATTTATAGAAACATACAAACTTCCAAAACTGAATCAGGAAGAAATAGAGAATTTTAACAGATCAAGTACTAGCAATAAAATTGAATCAATTATCAAAAAACTCCCAACAAACAAAAGTCCAGGATCAGATGCCTTCACAGGTGAATTCTACCAAACATTTAAAAGGATAGTAAATACTTATTCTTCTCAAACTATACCAAAAAAATAAAAGAAGAAAGAAGATTTTCAAATTCATTCCACAAGACCAGCATTACACGGATACCCAAACTATCCAAAGACACTACAGAAGAAGAAAACTATAAGCCAATATTCCTGATGAACATAAATACCAAAATCCTCAACAAAATATTAGCAAACCAAATTCAACAATCCCTTAGAATGATCAATTCTCCACAATCAAGTAGGATTTATTCCAGCGATGCAATGATGGTTCAATATCTGCAAATCAATTAACATGATATACCATATTAACAAAATGAAAGCTAAAATTCATATGATCACCTCAATAGATGGAGAAAAAGTGTGTGACAAACTTGAACATCTATTCATGATAAAAATTCTCAAAAGTGGGTTCAGAAAGAACACATCTTGGGGAGCCTGAGTGGCTCAGTCCATTAAGCATCTGTCTTCAGCTCAGGTCATGATCCCAGAATCCTGGGATCAAGCCCCGCATCAGGCTCCCTGCTCATAGGGAGCCTGCTTATCCCTCTCCTCTGCCTGCTTGTATTCTCTCTTTCTCTTTCTCTGTCAAACAAATAAATAAGTAAAAAAAAAAAAAAAAAAAAAAAAAAAAAAAAGAAAGAAAAAAAGAAAGAAAGAAAAAAGTCTTAAAAAAAGGAACACATCTCAACATAATAAAAGCTGTATATGACAAACCCACAGCTAATATACATAATCAATGGTGAAAAGATGAGAGCTTTTCCTCTTAGGTCAGGAATAAGACAGGGATATTAATTCTTGCCACTTTTATTAAATGTAGTACTGGAAGTCCTAGCCATACAATCAGAAAAGAAAAAAAAAAAAAGGCATCCAAATTGGTAAGGGAGAAGTAAAAGTGTCACTATTTGCAGATAATACTATATGCAAAACACCTCAAACATGCCGCCCCAAAATTATAATGTATTAGAACTAATAAATGAACTCAGTAAAGTTGTAGGATACAAAATTAATATACAGAAATATTTTGCATTTCTATACACTAATAACAAAATAGAAAGAGAGATAAAAAAACACATTTACAATAGCACCAAAAGGATAAAACACCTAGGAACAAATTAATCAAGGAGGTGTAAATCCTGTACTCTGAAAACTAAAACATTGATGGGAAAAAATCGAAGGTAACACAAACAAATCGAAAAATATACAATGCTCATGGATTGGAAGGGTTAATTTTTTTTTTTAAAAGATTTTATTTATTTATTTGACAGGCAGAGATTACAAGTAGGCAAGAGAGGCAGGCAGGGAGAGAGAGGAGGAAGCAGGCTCTCCGTGGAGCAGAGAGCCCAATGTGGGGCTCGATCTCAGGACCCTGGGATCATGACCTGAGCTGAAAGCAGAGGCTTTATTTAACCCACTGAGCCACCCAGGCACCCCTGGAATGGTTAATATTGTTAAAATGTCCATACTACCCAAAGCAATCTACAGATTCAATGTAGTTTTATCAAAATACCAAATTTTTCACAGAACTAAAACATATAATCCTAAAATTTGTATGGAACAACAACAACAAAAAAATCCTGAGTAATCAAAGTGATCTTGAGAAACAAGAACAAAACTAGAGGTGTCACAATCCCAGATCAATACTAAAAACTATAGTAACCAAAACAGGATGGTACTGGTACAAAAATAGACATACAAATCAATAGAACAGGATAGAGAGCCCAGAAATAAGCTCATACTTCCATAGTCAATTAATCTACAACAAAGGAGACAAGAATATATAAATCTCTTCAATAGACAGTCTGGGAAAACTGAACAGCTACATGCAAAAAAAAAAGAAATTGGACAACTTTCCTACCCAATACACAAAAATATATTCACAGTGGATTAAATATCTAAATGTGAGACCTGAAATGATAAAACTCCTAAAAGACAACAGGCAATAACCTCTTGGAAATTGGCCTTAGCAACTTTTTTCAGAATATTTCTCCTCAGTCAAGAAAAACAAAAGCAAAAATAAACTATTGGGAACTACACCAAAATCAAAAGCTTTAGCATAGCAACGGACACCAACGAAACCTACTGAATAGCAGAAGATGTTTGTAAGTGATATATCCAATAAAGGGTTAACATCCAAAATAGATAATGCATGCAATTCAAAAACAAATAATCTAACTTAAAAATGGGCAGAGGGCCTAAATAGACATTTTCCCAAAGACATACAGATGACCAAAAGACACATGAAAAAATGTTAAACATCACTAATTATCATAGAAATGTAGATCAAAACCAAAATGAGATATCACCTCACACCTGTCAAAATGGTTAGTATTAAAAAGACAAGAAATAACAAGTGTTGGTGAGCATGAGGAGACAAAAGAACCCTCATGCACTGTGGCAATGTAAATTTGTGCAGCCACTATGAAAAACAGGAAACAACGTGTGTTGGAGAGGACATGAAGAAAGGGGAACCCTCTTACACTGTTGGTGGGAATGCAAGTTGGTGCAGTCACTCTGGAGAACAGTGTGGAAATTCCTTAAGAAACTAAAAATAGAGCTTCCCTATGACCCTGCAATTGCACTACTGGGTATTTACCCCAAAGATACAGATGTAATGAAAGGAAGGGCCATTTGTACCCCAATGTTTATAGTAGCAATGGCCATGATCGCCAAACTGTGGAAAGAACCAAGATGCCCTTCAACAGATGAATAGATAAGGAAGATGTGGTCCATATACAGGTCCATATACACTATAGAGTATTATGCCTCCATCAGAAAGGATGAATACCCAACTTTTGTATCAACATGGACGGGACTGGAAGAGATTATGCTGAGTGAAATAAGTCAGGCAGAGAGAGTCAATTATCATATGGTTTCACTTATTTGTGGAGCATAAGAAATAACATGGAGGACATGGGGAGATGGAGAGGAGAAGGGAGTTGAGGGAAACTGGAAGGGGAGATGAACCATGAGAGACTATGGACTCTGAAAAACAATCTGAGGGTTTTGAAGGGGTGGGGAGTGGGAGGTTGGGGGAGCCAGGTGATGGGTATTATGGAGGGCACATATGGCATGGAGAACTGGGTGTGGTGCATAAACAATGAATTCTGTTACACAGAAAATAAATTAATAAAAAAAAAGAAAAAAATTAAAAATAGAGGGCGCCTGGGTGGCTCAGGGAGTTAAGCCTCTGCCTTCAGCTCAAGTCATGATCTCAGGGTCCTGGGATCAAGCCCCGCATCAGGCTCTCTGCTCTCTGCTCTCAGTGGGGACCCTGTTTCCCTCTCTCTCTCTACCTGCCTCTCTGCCTACTTGTGATCTCTCTCTCTGTCAAATAAATAAATAAAATCTTAAAAAAATTAAAAAAATTAGAAATACCAAATGACCTAGTAATTGAATTGCAGGGTATTTACCCAAAGAAAACAAAAACCCCACTAATATGAAACTATACATGCAGCCCTATGTTTGCTGCAGCATTATTTATAATAGCCAAGATATGGAAGCAATCTAAATGTTCATCAATACATGAATGGATAAAGATGTGATATACATATATACAATGGAATATTATTCAGCCATAGAAAAGAATGAACTCTTGCCATTTGCATCAAATAAGTCCAATCGAGAAAAACAAATAACATATGATTTCACTTATATGAGGAATCTAAAAAAACAGAACAAATGAATAAAGAAACACAGAAAAAATAGAAACAGACTCCTAAATATAGACAAACTGGTGGTTGCCAGAAGGAAAAGGCAGGGTTGGTTGGATTGGTAAAAAGTGAAAGGGATTAAGAGGTACAAACTTCCAGTTACAAGGTAAGTCACGGGGATGTAATGCACAGCATAGGGAATGTAGTCAATGATATTGTAATAATGTCATGTGGTGACAAATGATAAGTACACTTACTGTGGTGAATCACTATGTTGCACACCTGAAACGAATATTGTATGTCAACCATACTTCAATAAAAAAACAAAGAATTGGAGTTTTTCTTGCTAGAAATGTTCATTTCTATGCTAGTATTATTTGCTTATCAGAATATTAAGACATAAATCACCCTCTTTTTAGTGGAGAGTGCTTAATTGATTTAGTTAGAATATAAACAGACTTCACAATCCACATTATCTGGTTTCAGCTTTTGATGGCAGCTCCCGGACTGTGCGGCTGCTCCTATTTTACCATCTCATGGAATAGCAGGATTACTTGGTTTGTTTCAGAAAACTATGGTCAAAGAGGAGAGAGGACCCAATTTCCCTCATGGCTGAAAAAAAAACATATTATCATATTTTTTATGAGTGCTGAGGGAAAAAAGAATCCTCATAGATTTTCTATTTCTAAGGAAAGAAAATCCCACCATTAGTGACAGTCTTGAATAAAAAGGAAAACAACATTTTTTAGTCTCATTGTTTTGCAATTGTAACTTACAGACCCTGGGGCAGTTCTAAAAAGAGTACATCCTGGGGTTTCCCAAGCAAGCCTGTTAGCTTGGGCTGATAACTTCCAGTGAAAGACCCCTTAAATTATCTATATTTAATTCTTCCTCTGAATAACTCATAACTAAAAAAAAAAAAAAAGGACGTTGGAGCTTTACTGTACAAAGAGAACGTGCTGTACATGAGCTGTGGAAAGTAGAGTGAGACAATTATAGATCAAAATTGTTTTATTAGGCATTACATAGGAATTTTATAATTGAGGATAAAACTGGTGACTATGTTAATTGGAACTAAGAAAGTAGAGCTTTTTTTTTCTAAATACTAAGTTTCTGATTTTTTTTTTTTTTTCATATCTGGCTGACTGTAAGAAAAGTCACTGTTAGAAGAGTTTTAAAAATACTATCTCAGTAGTAGCTTAAAATCTTCCCACAGTGATTTTTCAACTTTCCTGCTTCTTTTTCTTTTAATTTTTTATTATGAAAAGGTCAAACATATACACAAAAATGGAGCAGTATTATGAACCTCCATGTACCTATCAGTCAATTTCAACATAATCAGTGTGACCGATCTTATTTATTTATACTCCAACCCATTTCTTCCACGATCATCAAATCCCTACCTAATATCAGCCCATCCCTACCTGGTACTGTCTCATCCCAAGCTTATTTTGAAGCAAATAACAGACTTGACTTCGTTTTTTTCCATAAATCTTTGAATATGTTTCTCCAAAAATTAACCTACCCCCAAATATCCATAATATCCTCATCACACTGAAAATAAATAATTCAGCATAATCTCAAATACCTAGTGAATGTTCAACTTACAAAAAAATTTTTTGGCTTTTCTTTTGGTCTTTCTTCTCTCTCTCTATGTCTCCCTCCCTCCTTCTCTATCTCCCCCTCTCAGTTTGTTGATTGAATCAGGATCTGAATAGGTAACATGCATTGTAACTGATGGAAATATATAATATTTTTAAATCTTTTTAAACTCTTTTATTTCCGATTATTATTTTTCCTTTAAAGCTATTTATTGAAGAAAGAATTATTTACTCTGGAGAATTTTATACCACCATAGATTTTACTCCCTTTATGCACATGTCTTATAAAATGTGCCCCTCTCTCCTATATTCATCTATATTGGATATGACCTAGAGGCTTAATCATGTCCTAGGTCATTGTTTAAGATTTTTGTTGTTGATCCTTGGGTGTTTTTTTTTTTAAGACTTTTAGGAGTGATTGCATACTTAATTTATAAAGGATCTCTTTGTCTGTCTTTTTATGATGTAAGCTGCCATTGATTCTCATTAATGCTTAGATGCATTGGTTCATTAGGGATTATAAAATTGTGATGCTCCAATAAAATCCTCCATTTACTCCCTGGAATGTTTTTAAAATGCAAATATTGCCTCATCTACTATTTTGTTACACAGAGGTACAGTTTGAGAGAAAAGGCAGAATAAATGTCAGATTATTTTCATTTATTTATTTTCAAAAATTGCAAATTAATTCTCTATCATGTTTATAAGATAACCAGTTTTGTTTTCTGTTTGTTTGTTTTTTTGGTATCATTATGAATCAGTAGATATTTGATGTGTTTGAATCCATTTATTTTTTTTAAAGATTTTATTCATTTATTTGAGGGGGGAGGGGCAGAGGGAAAAGGAGAGAAACTCAAGCAGACTTCTCAGTGAGTGTGGAGTCCTACACAGGGCTCGATCTCACAACCCTGAGATCATGACCTGAGCTGAAACCAAGAGTCAGATGCTTAACTGACTAAGCCAGTCAGGTGACCCATGGCAACTATTATTATTAATCAAATTTTTCCAGTTTTGATCATTAGAAGCTATTCAATTGACTCCTATATATTTCAATAGTCTTTGGTGACTTCCCTGTTAGTGTAAAAAAAGCTCATCTTACACATTTCCTGCTCCAGATCTCAAATAAGCCCATTTCTTCAAAAAGTCCTGTTTTGTTTTAAGTACTTGCAGAAACGTGAAACTCACTCATTGTTCTTAGGACTTTTCAGTGACACAAGCATTTTTTTCAAGATAAAATATTTCCTGGGCTCATAAGAACACTTCCAATTCTAATTTAGGACTGTAGGGTTTTTTACTTACCCTCGTCAATCTTAGATCTTTATATCTTTTCCCCCTTGCTAAATATCTTGGTTCTTAACAACACCAACACAACTACTTGCTTTTTTTCTTAGCAGAAAAATAGAAACAGTAATTCATAATATGAATACTGAAATTGTTTAGGAATGTTTGCAGTCTGTTGGTCCTTAGGGTATATCCTGTTAAATGTATAGCCAAACTACTGTATTTTAAAGGCACTCTGAATTTTCTCTGTATTAGTTTTTTATTGTTACTATGAAAAATTTTTCCTCAAAAACAGGACAGTTATTATCTTACAATTCTGTAGGTCAGATGGTCAATACTGGGCTAAAATCAAGTTTGTTGGCAAGGGATGCTTTTCTTTTGGGAAACCCTAGAAAAAAAAGAATTTTCTTACTTTTTGCAGTTTCTAGATTCTGTCTACCTTGGTACCCTTACATCTTCAAAGCCAATAATATAGCCACCTTCCTGACACTTGTTCAGTCTTCACAGCATTCTCTGAACAAAGATGGGAACTGTTCCTCACTTCTAAGGACACATGTGATTATATTGAATCTATCCAGAATATCCAAAAAAATTTCCACTTCCTAAGATTAGCATCCCAAGGTCACATGAGCAAAATACCTTTTGCCATGTAAGGTAACATATTCATAGATTCTGAGGATTAGGGCCTAGACATCTGTGGGGGAGGGCCATTATTCTGCCTATCACAGTCCCTTTTTGCTGAAGCTATGCCACCAATTACACATTTAGTTTAATTTGTTTTATTTTCAGGGATTAATTATTTACATAAACAACATTTTTTATAAGATACTTACAGCATTCCAAAATTAAACCTATAAAACAAGATATATTCAAAAAAATCTATCTTGTGTTCTGTCTACTCTATTTGCTTTTTCTTCTATAGATAAATACTTTGTTATTTTTATGGTGACTTATTCCATTGGCTTATTATTTAATATAATATATTTTAATGTATATACTCCTCTAATATTGTTAGGTAAACATCAGTATACACTTTACTTCACATTTTTTTACTCAACATAACTTGGTATTGCTTCATCATAGTACACAGTTTTCATTCTTTAATACTGTTGTATAGTATACCACTGTGTGAATACTCATAGTTAATCCAAACAGTACCCTTTTAATGGGAATTTGATTGCTTTTAACTTTGTGCTGATCCAATAATGCCACAGTGAATTGTGCAGCCTTTTTAAACTTTGGCTAGTATATCTCTGAGAAGTGAGATTGCTAAATAAGGTAAGATACAGACACACACACACACACACACACACATAGTAATATTGTTATTAAATATAATAAAAATGTGTGTGTTTGTGTGTATAATTTGGCAATTTTACTATTTTATGTCAACATATCCCCTGTTGTAATTATTCAACTTTTCTACTAAACTGAAAAATTAGCCATAGATACCATGCAAATAAGCAAATATAACTATGTTTCAATAAAACTTTATTTACAAAAACAGGCAATAAATTGGACTTGGACCACTGACTGTGGCTTGTTGACCTCTTTTCTAAAAGTATATTTAAAAAGAATAATATTTTAAATTAAAATATCCAAAGATATTCCATTTTTGCAAAATAAACTTTTGTTGAAAACCATAAATTAATGCCATAAGCATTTGAGTAAATTGCTTAATTTCTATTCAGTGAAGAGCAAAACTTCAATGTATTTCATAGACTTTTAGAAAAGTGAGAAACCTAATCCTCTAGGATCAGGTTATTGTGAATCTTTCTTTCCCTATAGTCAGATTTACTGATTATTTCAAGCATGTTTATATAAATACCTCAAATCCATACTGCAGAGTTTTGGTATCTATTGTCCAAAGAAAACATAAAAATAACAAGGGAATCTAGAATCCTGTGTCTCTGAATCCTGACTTCCTAATCTATGGGCATTTTATTTTAGAAAAAAAAAAAAAGAAATTCCTGAGGGGCCATTAAAGATGTATCTGGTTCAGCCTCCAGTTCTTCATGAAACTGCTCAAACAAGGAGTTGTCTGAAATGTTCTTGAATACTTCAAAGGTGAGAAAGGAACTAAATGACAATGTAGTCCATTTTGTGGTAACTGTTAGAATGTACTGACCTAGGATTTGTTGAAATCAATTTATTCATAATTTTACCCATAGGCACTAATGTCTGGATTTCACATGATACATACTATTCTTCCTTCTGGCAGTACTCTAAATACAGTGATTTAAACTGATTGAAATCATAAATTACAATTTTTTGACACTCACTAGAGCTTTCTATATTACTCAATTTCTTTAGTTGAATCAAATATTACAGGACCATATGTTGTTTTCCTAAATTGTTTATTCCATCCAGATTGGCATCACTGTCCTTAAACACTGTACTCTTATTTGTAATTTCAAGTTTTGTAACTTACTTTACTACCAAGCAAATGTTTCCCATCCAGCTCTAATCCCACCCTCTCTTCCTCACATCTGAGAACTTGTCATGTTTCAGGGATTGTTTTGAGGCCAGAAACTTAATAAGTAGGGTATACTTGCTGCTTTTTAAAAAATAGTTTTAACTGTATTATTTTTATTACACTTTATATTATAGAACTTGTTTCTAAGTATTTTTTTTGTTTTTTAAAGATTTTATTTATTTATTGGACAGACAGAGATCACAAGTAGGCAGAGAGGCAGGCAGAGAGAGAAGGAAGCAGGCTCCCTGCTGAGCAGAGAGCCTGATGCAGGGCTTGATCCCAGGACCCTGGGACCATGACCTGAGCTGAAGGCAGAAGCTTTAACCCACTGAGCCACCCAGACCCCCATGTATTTTGAATAACTCTGTTTACAATCTTAAAACAGTGTGAGGAGTAAGAAATGCAAGAAAAAAAATCAACATGACATGGTAAATGTTAACAGAGTTGTATGTAAGAAACACAATGAAAGACTGGAAGATTTAACAGTGGAGGTGATGATGCTTGGTCTTGAATAATAAGTATAAATTTGTTGATATTTTGAATGAATAAAGTCATGTAGAACAAAAGAGGAGCAGGATATGATAATGGACTTCAAGATTTTACAGTTCAAGCATTGAAGAATTAAGTTAGAAATTTTGGATTGAAGCCTCTGATTTACTTCCTAGCTTCTTTTATTTAGATCAGTCACCTAACTACTGTAATATTCTTGAGACACCTATGTGTGTGTGCATGTATGTGTGTGTGTGTGTGTGTGTGTTTTATTCACGAATCATATACAAGTAAAACTATATAACCAAGTAGGTTGAACTCAAAGACACCCACATCAAGACCCATTACAAATTGTTGAAAGACAAAGAAAGAATCTTGAAAGTAGCAAGAAAGAAGTGACTCTTCATATACAAGAGATCCTCAATAAGATTATTAGCATATTTCTCATAAAAAACCTTGGAGGTGATAAGGCAGTGAGTTGATATATTCAGAGTGGTCAAAGAGAAAAAAAATCACCAACCAAGAATTCCATATATAGCAAAATGTTCTTCAAAAGTGAGGGAGAAATTAAGACATCCTCAGATAAACAAAAGATGAGGAAGTTTGTCACTACTAGACATGCCCTGCAATAAATGTTAAAGGGAGTCCTGATGATTGAAACAAAAGATAACTAGACAGTAACTCAAAACTGTATGAAGAAATAAAGATGTATGCAAAGGGACATACATAGGCAATTATAAATGTTAGTATAAATGTAGCAATAGTCTGTTACTCTATTTTTTTCTATCAAGAGACTAGTATATTAAAAAAACACACAAGTATTTGTCTAAAAGCTAGTATTATTAAAACATTGATTTTTAATTTCATATTTTGTTTTCTACACAGTTTAAGAAACTAATGTATTAAAATTAGATTATGTTTTCACCCAGTATATAAAGATGTAGTTTTGTGACATCTGAAATAAGGAAAGGGATGGTGACAGAATTGTAAAGGAGCAGAGTTGGGTTTTTATTTATTTACTTTAGAGAGCAGGGTGGGGCAAGAGGAGAGGGATACAGGGGATCCTAAGTGGACTCTGCACTGAACATGGAGTCTGACATGGGATTCCATCTCACAACCGCGAGATCATGATCTGAGCCAGAATCAGGAGTTAGATACTTAACTGACTGCACCACCCAGGCACTCCAAGGAGAAGAGTTTTTGTATGTTGTTGAAGTTCAGTTTTGTGACTTCAGCATGTTAAATATAATCTCCATGGTAACAATAAAAATAGCTATTGTATATGGAGAAAAGGGAATTGAAACATTTCA
Source organism: Mellivora capensis (assembly GCA_004024625.1). Classification (NCBI taxonomy): domain Eukaryota; kingdom Metazoa; phylum Chordata; class Mammalia; order Carnivora; family Mustelidae; genus Mellivora; species Mellivora capensis. Next base: position 3,764 of record PISX010025825.1, on the reverse strand, counting down.
CTACAAGATATCAATAAAAAAGGATGGTAGGAAGTGAAGAACCAAAAAGTTACTAGGAATATATAAAACAAATAGAAAAAATGACAGAAACGAGACCTTCTTTATTAGTAGTTACTTTAATTTTTTTAATCAGTAGTTACTTTAAATGTAAATGTATTAAACCCCCAATAAAATGACAGAGATTGGCAGAATGGATTAGAAAAATATGGTACAACTCTATGCTGCTTATCAGAGACTCATTTTAGGTGAAAGTTATAAACAGGTTGAAAGTGAAAAGATAGAAAGACAGTCCATGCAAATAAGTAAACAAAAGAGAGGAGAGATTGTTATACTGATATTCAGACAAATAGACATTACATCAAAAGTTTATGAGACAAAGAAAGACAAATATTAATAAAAAGATCAGCACAGCAAGAACATATAACAGTTATAAACATCAATGTACCTAATAATAGACCATCAAAATATATAAAGCAAATATTGACAGAATTGAAAGAAAAATAGACATTATTAAAAAAAATACTTGGAAGCCTCAATACCCTCGTCTCAGTGAAGGAAAGAACAATCAGATAGAAGGTAAGTAAGGAAATAGATGATGAGAAAAATACCATAAATCAACTAGTCCTTAAAATACATACACAATATTTTATCCAGTAACAATAAAAGGTGCATTCCCTTAAAATGCACATGGGGCATTTTCCAGGATAGACCATATACTAGATCACAAATTTAGTTGCAATATATTTAAAAAGAGATATCATATAAGCTTCTTCTCCAACCATAATGAAATAAAGTTAGAAATAAAAGAAACAAAAAAAAAAAACCAAATGAAAAATTCACATATTTGTGGAAATTAAACTGTAATCTCTTACACAACGAATGGGTCAAAAAAATCACAAGGGAAATCAGAAAATACTTAGAAATGAATGAAAATGAAAAAATAACATACCAAAATTTATAGGACATGGCAAAAACAATTCTAAGAGGGAGATTTATAGCTATAAATGCTTTAAAAAAGAAGAAAAATCTCAAATCAACAACTTATCTTAGAACTTAAGAAATTAGGAAAATTAAACACAAAGTCAACAGAAGGAGGGATATAATAATGATAGGTAAGATTAAATTTAAAAAGAGAATAGAAAAATAATAGAGAAAATCATTAAATCAAAGTTGGTTTGTCAAACAGATAAAGAAAATTGAGAAAATTTTGGCTAGATTAAGAAAAAAAGACCTAAATTACTAAAATCAGATATGAAAATGTGGACCATTAGTACTGGTTCTACAAAAATAAATAGGAGTGTAAGAGACTGTTTGAACAATTATACACCAGCAAATTGATTAATCTAGATGAAATAGGAACATTCTGCAGAAACACTGAATCTGTCAAGACTAAATTACAAAGAAACTGAAAATCTGAATGGATATACCCAGTAAGGAGATTTAACTGGTAATAAAAAAATCTGCCAGCAACAACAAAAAGCTCGGAGCCTGATGGCTTCACCCATAAATTCCACCAAATATATAAAGAACTGTCATCAATATTTCACCAACTTTTCCAAAAAGGAAATTGAAGAATTGGGAATATTATCTTTTCCTTTCCTTTTCTTTTTTTTTTTTAAATATTTATTTGACAGAGAGAGAGAGAGAAATCATGAGTAAGCAGAGAGGCAGGCAGAAGGAGAGGGGGAAGCAGGCTCCCTGCTGAGCAGATAGCCTGATGTGGGGCTCAATCCCAGGACCCTGATATCATGACCTGAGCTGAAGCAGAGGTAAACCACTGAGCCACCCAGGCGCCCCATGAATTGGGAATATTTCCCAACTGAACCCATGAGTACAGCATTTCCTGATGCCAAAGCTAGAGAAAAGAAAAGAAAACTACAAACCATATCCCTATGAACACTGATGCAAAAATACCTTTAAAAATAGCAGCAAACAGAATCCAGCATGTTGAAAGAATTATGCACCGTGATCAAATGGAATTATTTTCTGAAGTGTAAAAATGGTTCGACATGAAAAACAATCAATGTGATATACCACATTTACAAAATGAAGGGGGAAAAAAACTCATGATTATCTCAATTGACGCACAGAAATCATTTGACAAAATTCAGTATCTCTTTATGATAAAAACACAATAAACTAGAAATAGAGGGAAACTACCTCAACATAATAAAATCCATATCTGAAAATCCACAACGAACATCATATTCAATGACAAGAGACTGAAAGCTTTTCCTTTAAGATCAGGAACATAGAAAGGATACCCTCTTTCACCACTGTATTTAACATAATACTGGAAGTCCTAGCCAGAGAGATTAGGAAAGAGAAAGAAATGAAAGATGTCGGAATTAGAAACACAATATTCAAAACATAAGATTATTATCTCTGTCGGCAGATTATATAATTTTATATGTAGAAGGGCCTAAAGATTACACACACACACACACACACACACACAAATTAAAGCTAATACATAAAGAAAATAGGATACAAGGTCAACACACAAAAGTCAGCTGCATTTCTACATATTAATATGGAACAATCTGAAAAAGAAATTAAGGAAACAATTCCATTTCCAGATTATCAAAAAGAATAAAATACTTAGAAATTATCTTAACCAAGTAGGTGAAATACTTGTACAATGAAAATTATAAAACATTGCTTAAAGAATTAAAAACATAAATTATAAAAAGATAGTCCATGTTCATGGATTAAAAACTTACTATTAAGTTGTGAAAACTACCCATGGCTACCTTCAGATTTATTGCAATCCCTATCTTTATCCCAATGATATATTTTACAGAAATAAAAAAAATCATCTAAAAATCATATGGAGTGAAATAGAACTCCATATAGCCCTAACAGTCTTGAAAAAAGAAAGTTGGACAACTCACACTTCCTGATTTCAAAATTCACTGCAAAACTACAGAAATTTTGTGGTAATGGCATATAAGCAGACATATACACCAATGAAATAGAATAGAGAGTCCAGAAAGGAACTTACCATAGATGGTCAAATGATAGATTGTTTTTTATTTCTTTTCAGCATAACAAAATTCATAGTTTTTGCACCACACCCAGTGCTCCATGCAATGCGTGCCCTCCATAATACCTACCACTTGGCTCCCCCAACCACCCACCCCCCTTCAAAACCCTCAGGTTGTTTTTCACAGTCCATAGTTTCTCATGGTTCATCTCCCCCTCCAATTTCCTTCAATTCCCTTCTCCTCTCCATCTCCCCATGTCCTCCGTGTTATTTGTTATGCTGTGCAAATAAGTGAAACCATATAATAATTGACTCTCTCTGCTTGGCTTATTTCACTTAGCATAATCACTTCCAGTCCCGTCCATGTTGATACAAAAGTTAGGCATTCATCCTTTCTGATGGAGGCATAATACCCCATAGTGTATATGGACCACATCTTCCTTATCCATTCACCCGTTGAAGGGCATCTTGATTCTTCCCACAGTTTGGCGACCGTGGGCCATTGCTGCTATAAACATTGGGGAACAGATGGCCCTTCTTTTCATTACATCTGTATCTTTGGAGTAAATACCCAGTAGTGCAATTGCAGGGTCATAGGGAAGCTCTATTTTTAATTTCTTAAGGAATCTCCACACTGGTTTCCAGAGTGGCTGCACCAACTTGCATTCCCACTAACGGTGTAAGAGGGTTCCCCTTTCTCCACATCCTCTCCAAACATGTTGTTTCCTGTCTTGCTAATTTTGGCTATTCTAACTGGTGTAAGGTGGTATCTCAATGT
>PISX010025824.1:0-25306 GCA_004024625.1 Mellivora capensis | reverse complement strand
GTGGAGATTCCTCAAGAAGTTAAAAATAGAGCTTCCCTATGACCCTGCAATTGCACTACTGGGTATTTACCCCAAAGATACAGATGTAGTGAAAAGAAGGGCCATCTGTACCCCAATGTTTATAGCAGCAATGGCCACGGTCGCCAAACTGTGGAAAGAACCAAGATGCCCTTCCACGGACGAATGGATAAGGAAGATGTGGTCTATATACACTATGGAGTATTATGCCTCCATCAGAAAGGATGAATACCCAACTTTTGTAGCAACATGGACAGGACTGGAAGAGATTATGCTGAGTGAAATAAGTCAAGCAGAGAGAGTCAATTATCATATGGCTTCACTTATTTGTGGAGCATAACAAATAACATGGTGGACATGGGGAGATGGAGAGAAGGGAGTTGAGGGAAACTGGAAGGGGAGGTGAACCATGAGAGACTATGGACTCTGAAAAACAACCTGAGGGGTTTTGAAGGGGCAGGGGGTGGGAGGTAAGGGGAGCCTGGTGGTGGGTATTAGGGAAGGTACGTATTGCATGGAGCACTGGGTGTGGTGCAAAAACAGTGAATACTGTTACGCTGAAAAGAAATTAAAAAATAAATTTAAAAAGAAAAAAGAAATAAGGTATATAACAACTGCAGATTATTTAAAATTTCCTTGTCCTAAAAAATGAATCAAAATTTCCCTGGCTTTATGGCACAAATGAGAAATAATTAAATTTCCTTTAAAAGAACCTAAACCACTTTCTTTCTCTTTAAAAGATTTAATCCACTCACACTACATGCATAAGGCTAACTGTATTTAGTATTATAAATTTTCATTCTTATTATGGTCTTCCCATGAAATCTGAAGCAAAATAGTATAGTGAATACATGGTGTTTTGAAGACTGACTTAAGGACAGAGTCACTACAAAAAATAATAATTGTGCATCCACTTTTCCATAATAATTCTTACAACAAAATATGAAATACATTATCATCCCATTCTCTGGATAAAGAAGCGAAAGCCTAAAAGAACCTGATAAGACTTGGCCAAATGGCAGAGTCGCGTATTATGATTCCAAGTCCAATAAATTTTCACAACACAATTTAGAAACAGTGAGTCAATTCATGCTCCCCCAAAATACCTTATTCAAGTTTAAATTCTAAAATGATTGTGAGGGGGCACCTGAATGGCTCAGTCAGTTCAGAGTCCAACCATTGGTTTTGACTCACATCATGATCTCAGGGTCGTGGAATCAAGCCCTGTGTCAAGCTTTGTGCTGGGCATGGAGCCTGCTTAAGATTCTCTCCCTCCCTCTCTCTCAAAAATAAATTAATTAATTTTTTTTTAATTATTGTTAAGCCTAACTCATAACATAATTATCATTTGGGTAAGCAAAATTCCTTCCTTCCAAATGTCCAGTCCTCTTGATTTCCTCACCCATTGTTCATTCAACGGATTATCTTACAATTTCCCTGTATCAGAATCCAGTTTTCACTTGTTACTTGCCCAGGTAATGAGAATGAATGCAAAAAGATAGAATTTTTTTAATGCTTGCTGGCTTATGAAGTAGTTTCAGGGATCTCATCTTATTTGTTCTTCAAAAGAGCTTGGTGAGAATGAACAAACTCAACTACTTACTATAGCTTTCCAACATCTCATATTCTTTTGTGCTCTCACATGTTCCCATGCCTTTTGCATATCTAGCTCTCAAAAAGAATTGCCATTAACCCCGCTGCCATATGAAATGTTTCTTAGCATCCCTGAAAACTAAGCTAAAAAGTTATGTCTTCTACAAGTCTTTCCTGATTTACTAGGCAGTAAGATAGGAAAACTTCGACCTTGACCTTGACCCAACCCTGTGTCACAGTTAGCAAATAAAAACAAAAACAATAAACATTGACTGAGCTTCTTATGAAAATCTATTAATTTATTTAAGATACACATCACTTCTAAGAGGCAAATGGGCCTAAGCCTAAGAGGCAAGTATCTCTTAGCAGAAGAGGAAAAAAAGTTGGGAGAAGCTGTCACGGTCAGTCAGTGGCAAAGCTGGGACTTTGACATGACTTTGACCACTGTACTACAGTGTTCCTCAGTATGCCACTTTGCAATACAGTGATAATACACAGTAACAGAACTGCTAGCCTATCTGGCTCTTGCTTTGGACTGTGAGCACCTTAACACTAGCACTGTTGGAAAGGGAAAAGTAATAAAAGATGAAAAAGGGGTGAGAGGTGAAATCCAAAAAATAACTCACTCTCTTACAATGACCTATATTAGTAGCTTTAAATAAACAATTGATCTGCTCAGAATTTATATAAAAATAGTTAATTAAACTGAGTTGCAGAATTGTGTTTAGAGTACAATGCTTATTAGAAGCTAAGAAGGAAGTTTCTTCAATATCCCCTTTAATTTTTCAAAAAACAGTAATTACAAAACACTGATCAAATGCTGAAGATTTTGACATTAGCACAAAAGCAATTATTTTTGTCATTCATTATGTATTAAAATGTTATCTATCCACCTTGATGCTGCCGTGACCCACAAAAATTGCCCAAGGCATTTCATGTAATAGCCTTCATAAGACCATATGCAAAGATTTCCAAGTTCAAAACACATGGATATCACTACTGTCAACAATTATGGTTTGCCAAGGACATAGGGTGAGGAGAGGTGGGAGAGGCAGAAAGCAAGGATAAGAAAAGGATGCATGTCTGTGCTTACTTTAACTGGTAAGAAAATCCTAAACAAGAAAACATTTTGGAAAAAAAAGTGAAGTCTTACAATTATGTAAGGATTATTAAGATTAGTAGAAGATTCTATTATTCCCTAATCAATAATATTCCAGTCTTACCATACTAAATCATCTTGATTCTATATATTATTCATCAAATAACCTAATACTTCCTCTAATAATGTGTGTGTGTGTGTGTGTACATATATACAATCTGTGCTTCACTAACTGACTACACATTTCAGGCTATCCATGTCAAATCATGCCCTTTATTAATCATTTAATGTTTTAAAATTACATGATAAATAACACTGATCATAAACATCCACATCATATACATATCCTGGTCAGTTTCCAAAAAGTAGAATGTCACCCCTGATCTCAAAGAAATTAAAAATCACACTGAGAGACAAAGATAAAACTATACTGTATGTAAATGTTTTCTATGTTATAGCTTGACAAGAGAAAAAAGGTGGAGGGAGGGTAGACAGGTATGTTTCATAAGCCAGAGAAAAAGATCAAGTCAGCATCAAGAACTGACAGAGAGGGGCACCTGGGTGGCTCAGTGGGTTAAGCGTCTGCCTTTGGCTCAGATTATGATCCCTGGGTCCTAGGATCGAGTCCCATATCTGGCTCATGGCTCAGGCAGAGAATATGCTTCTCCCTCCTCCCTGCTACTGCTATCTCTCACTGTCTCTCTCTCTCTCAAACAAATAAAATCTTAAAAAAAAAATTGACAGAGAAATGGACAACAGTGAACAGGTATAAATACTTCAGAAAATTATTTGAGGTAACCTACTAAATTTGAACATGTGTGTAGCCTACAACCCAGCAATTTCACTTGGGAGTATATAACAGAGAAATTCTTGCACAAATGCATGAGATTTGTATGTGAATGTTCATAGCTACAATATCTGTAATAGCAAGGAGAAATTAAATCTTTGTGAAAGAGTAGGAAGTATGCATAGATCAATTCTGGATACCAAAGAATAATATAATTGTCACACTGAAGAGTATTAATGGTATTGAATTACAAGCTAAGCCAGTTCCTTTTTTTTTTTTTTTTTTTCACGAAATATCATTTTTACTAGAAAGAAAAACAGACAAACTATGATTATTCAGACGGGTAGAAAAAGAACCTGTCACTTAAAAGAAGAGAACTGATACTATTTGTTTCCAATAATAAAATTCAAGCTTTCAAATGAAGCTTAGACTTTTAGAAAACTTGTATCCATCACCATGAGCTTGACACTTTCTCATAATTGTCTATTCTGAGATTGATGGTGATATTGACAAATGATACTGTTTTTATACTGTACGATGAAATCTGTCAACATTTGGAAGATCTGCACAACCAATATTTTCCACATGATTAATGCATGATGTTATAAAATCATGCACAGGAAAGATTTACTCAAAAAGCAAGAAAAACTAACAAATTTAAAGTTACAAGTATAAAAATAGCACTGATATGGTTTTAGATTCTCCATTGTAACTAACTATTGAGAAACTATGCCTTATCTAGTCTTGTTATAGAATCAAATAAAAATAGCTATAATTATCTGGAAAGGTTGAGATATTCCTCCTTTTTCCAACTACAGATCTGTATGAGACTGAATTTTTTTCATACCCTTCAACCATAAACAACAGATGAAATGTAAATGCACATATGAGAATCCATCTGTCCTAATATTAAGCTAGACATTAAAGAGGTTTATAAAATATAAAACATCACCACTATTTTGTTTTGAAAAAACAGTCATTTTTCATAAGAAGTGGTATTTATGTTAATATGTAATAATGTTTTTAAAACAAATACATACATTTTTTTAAAATTTGTTTTAATCTCAGGGGAGCCTGGGTGGCTCAGTGGGTTAAAGCCTCTGCCTTCGGCTCAGGTCATGATCCCAGGGTCTTGGGATCCAGCCCCGCATTGGGCTCTCTGCTCTGCAAGGAGCCTGCTTCCCTCTCTCTCTCTGCCTGCCTCTCGGCCTACTTGTGATCTCTGTCAAATAAATAAAATATTTTTTAAAAAATTTGTTTTAATCCCTAATATACCTAGTACCCATAGATATAATCCAAAAAAATAAAACCTCTTTGGGGCCCATAACAATTTTGAGAATATATAGCATTTCTGAGAGGAAGAGGTTTGAGACCTATTGACCAATGTCACAAGCAAAAAATACCCTAAAACTTTGTAGGTTAAAATTGTATCTGTTATCTCATATAGCTTCTGAGGGTCAGGAATCCAGAAACAGCTTAGCTGGTGGTTCTACCGGAGGTTTTTTCATGACATTGTAGTAAGCCATGAGCCAGAGCTATAGTCTCTGACGACTTCATAAGAACTGGAGGAACTGCTCCAAGCTGGTTCACCTGCCTATTGGTAGGAGGCTCGATATTTACAGCCAATTATGCTTGTCTCTTTTTCCCCCCTACCATGTTCTTTTCTTTGGTTTTTCCCATGTTATAGCTCAACAAAATATTAGCTTCAACTCATTAAGAAGCAAAGGGTTTTGAAGGGGCAGGGGGTGGGAGGTTGGAGGAGCCAGGTGGTGGGTATTACGGAGGGCACGCATTGCATGGAGCACTGGGTGTGGTGCAAAAACTATGAATTCTGTTACCCTGAAAAGAAATTTAAAAAAAAAAAAAGCAGCAGCAAAGCCAACAAATTCACCATACTGTTCAATAAAAGGGTTTAATGACTCCCTACTCCTCCACCACCAAAAAAGTAAAGACATGGAAGAAAAGTACTAACAATTACCTACCCTGTCCCCAAAACTAAGGAAAGCTACAGCAGTCCAAACAGTGTAGTACTGGCATAAAGACAGACATACAGACCAATGGTATAGCACAGAGAGTCCATAAAAAAAACACACACATAGTCAAATGATTTTTAACAAGGGTGCCAAGAGCACAGAAAAGGAGAGTCTTTTCAACAAATGGTGCAGGAGAAACTATCCATATGTAAAAGAATGAAACTAAATGCTTACCTTATGCTATTAAGTCAAAATGAATCTAAGACCAAAATGTAAGACCTAAAACTATAAAACTATTAGAAGAAAACACAGGGGAAAAGCTTCATGGGATTGGATTTGGCAATGATTTCTTAAATATGACACCAAAAGCAAAAAGAGATAAACTGGATTACATCAAATCAAAAACTTGGTGCATCAAAAGTATGACTGTAATTTATAATAAAAAATATACATTGGGTTTTCATCGCCATTTCTGGAAGAGCTCCAAAAACCCTTGGAATTTCCTAAGTGATAAGAGCAATGAAAATGTCTTTTGCTTATGCATAACAAGCCCCTTTCAACCACCAATGAGTTTATGTTTACTAGGTGATTTTTTAGAAAGACCCAAAGGATGGGGGCTGGTTGCCATAGCAATCAACCAGGATTAAAGGGTTAGAACTTTCAACCAGAACCCCCATCAACATCCCCCCACCCCCCGCCCACCACCACCACCTCAGGGAAGGGAGAAGAGCTGGAGGTTGAGTTAATCACCAATGGCCAATAATTTATCAATCATGCCTATGTAAGGAGGCCTCCTTAAAAACTCAAAGGATTAAGATATGGAGAGATTCTAGGTTGGTGAATATACATAGAAAGCACCCAGAGAGAGCATAGAAGCTCCATGCCTTTTCCCATACAACTTACCCTATGGATCTCTTCCATCTGGCTGCTCTTGAATTATAATCTTTTAAAATAAACCAGTAATCTGGTAAGTAAAATGTTTTCCTGTGTTTTGTGAAACACTCTAGCAAATTAATCAAATCTAAGGTAAGGGTTGTGGGAGCCTCCTATTTATAGTCATTTAGTACAAAGTACAGGTAATAACCGGACTTTCAATTGGTTATGGTAGGGGGGGAGGGGTTGGGGGTGCAGGAACAGTCTTGTGGGACTAATCCCTTAAACTGTGGGATCTGACACATCTCCAAGTAAATGCTGTCAGAATTGTTACACTGTATGATACCAGCTGGTGTCACACAACTGTTGATGTGAGGAACATACATCTGGTGTCAGAAGTAAAGGTGTAGTAGGGTACTGAGAGTACAGGAGACACACAGGAGTTGTTTTTCCTTTACATACAATAAGGCGGCGGTGAATGGGGAGTTGTTCAAAGAGTGCAGAGTTTTAGTTCTGCAAGATGAAAGAGTTCTGGAGATTGGTTTCATAACAATGTGAATGTCCTTAAACACTTAAAAACCAGAATAAGTCATGCTATACTCATGCCAATATATATACAACATACACAAGATTAAAATTTAAGATATATAAAATCAATTCACCACTATATGTAGTTTTTAAATTCTCACCTGATTTTTTTGTGTTAATTCATTAAGTGAAATTTTAAGTTTTTGTAATTCCTGTACATATACAGCAACCTCCTGGGGGCCTTTCGCAAGTTCACTCCTTAGCTGGCTTATTGTGGCCTTAAAAAAAGAAAGAAAAAAAATTAGAGAAAACTAAAATGGAAAAGGAAATGGGAGTATCCAAAGGTTTTAAAGTTATACAGATTTATGTCACTGTTGTTGTTAAATTAAAAAAATACTGGGACACCTGGGTGGCTCAGTTGGTTAAGCTGCTGACTTCAGCTCAGGTCATGATCCCAGGGTCCTGGGATCGAGTCCCATATAGGGCTCCTTGCTCAGCAGGGAGCCTGCTTCTCTCTCTGTCTCTGCCTGCTGCTCTGCCTGCTTGTGTTCTCCCTCTCTCTCGCTGACAAATAAATAAATAAATAAAACTTTTTAATTAAAAAAAATACTTAGAAGTTTCAACTTAGTTCTTTTTCCTGCATGTCTGAAAATTAATTTTTAAAATTTATCCAAAATGCACAACTTCATTTTGCATGAAATGAAGAGTTGGCATCCCATTTTAAGTATCTGAGTCAGTATCAAACTATAAACTTGAATTTACTGGCTCTGAAACTCTGTACTTTAATCCTTCTGAATTTAAAGAAGATATGGAGGGCGCCTGGGTGGCTCAGTGGGTTAAGACTCTACCTTCGGCTCAGGTTATGATCCCAGGGTTCTGGGATCAAGTCCCACATCGGGCTCTCTGCTCACGGGGAGCCTGCTTCCCCCTCTCTCTCTGCCTGCCTCCCTGCCTACTTGTGATCTCTCTCTCTGTCAAATAAATAAATAAATAAAATTTTAAAAAAATAAGTGAAGAAAGAAGATACATAAGCTATTTCTACATTTTCTCCCAATTTCTATAGGAAATTTCCTTTTAATTTAAAAACATGTTAAATAAATGCAAACATACAATACAGAAACACCTTGGAAAGGTGGTAAATCATCTTTTTGACTATAATTTTAAATCTTTGTCCAAAGAAGTTATATAGTTTTATTTGATATAGTTTCATTAAGCTGGGCCACTCTGTGATCAGGTATAACTTTAATGTGTTTTAACATTTTTTAATGACATTAAGACAATGGTTTCATCATTTAAAAAATAAGAGAAAAGTAATCAAAGATCTTGGAAACAGAAACTTCCTACACATGAGAGTTTCAACAACTGGGTAGAGAGAGACTAAGTACTGCTTTTTAAGTATGGTTTCCTGAAAGTGAACTAACAAAGTAACTTTGTATTTCTTTTTTTTTTTTTAAGATTTTATTTATTTATTTGACAGACAGAGATCACAAGTAGGCAGAGGCAGGCAGAGAGAGAGGAAGGGAAGCAGGCTACCTGCTGAGCAGAGAGCCCGATGTGGGGCTCGATCCCAGGACCCTGGGATCAGGACCTGAGCCGAAGGCAGAGGCTTTAACCCACTTAGCCACCCAGGTGCCCCGTAACTTTGTATTTCTAATATTGCTAATTGGCTTCACTTTTTACTTTCCCAAAGCGACAATCATTTTCATTGTCTATATTCTTTATTAGTAAATAAACTGCCTATGAAAAAGACATAAATTTTTAAAAATTTTTCCTAATAAACCCATCAGTAGTTGTCTATATCCAACATTACAAATACGTACTTTCATTTTTAAGGGAGAAAACTTAGACAGCTATCATTTTATTTTGACAATAATGCCAAGAGATCAGGCCACCTGGGTGGCTCAGTTGGTTAAGCAACTGCCTTCAGCTCAGGTCATGATCCCGGAGGCGTGGGATCGAGTCCCACATCGGTCTCCCAGCTCCATGGGGAGTCTGCTTCTCCCTCTGACCTTCTCCCCTCTCATATTCTCTCTCACTCTCTCTTTCTCTCAATAAATAAATAAAATCTTTAAAAAAAAATAATGCCAAGAGATCTTCCACTGCTCTTCTTTTGGAAACCCTTCCAGTATGTGTGGCACTTTTTGTTTTTTAAAAAGGATTTTCATTGGTGATATATCTATCATCATCCATTACAGTGCTTTGGTTTAAAGTTTTGGAAACCATCTTATAAAGGAGGTTAAGTAATTAAACTGAACGATCAAATACTTGGGCTTATATTATTTTAATAATCGTAAGTTAATAACACTAGTTTTTTTAGTGTTTTCCAAACTGTCTTAAAGTCAGTTAAGACTTTTAAAGACTTTTAAAAACATTTCAAAAATGTTTTTTATGAATGGCGGCATGTCTTAGATATCTTCCTGGTCTAACCTTTTAAGGAAAACATTCATGTAAATAAGCCAGTTCTAATACAATGAAAGGCAATGTGTCAAATTGCTTTACAGCTTATATAGCATGTTTCAATAATAATTGATATGTGCTACTGTATACTTAAAAGAAGGAAATGTTGGGGGTTTTTTCTTGTTTTTAAGTAGGTGTGGAACCCAGTGTGGGGCTTGAACTCATGACCCTGAGATCAAGACCTGAGCCAAGATTAAGAGTCAGACATTTAACTGAGCCAATCCGGCGCCCCAAAGAAGGAAATGTTTAAATATTCTTTTTTTAATTAAAGTCAAGTTAAAGGTATATTCTAATAACTTCTTTCTTAAATTGATCTTGTAACCTTTTCATTGATATTGGTAGTTTATTTCAAACTGCTATTTCTAACAACTCAATCTCAGATCACTTTCTGTTAGTAACATTATGGATGTTAACAGAAATATTAGGAACAGTTTGGCTATTTTAAATTACTATGTATCAAAGGATTTAGCAGAGTAACACATAATAAACAAAAATAACAGTATATATGAACATGCAAATTATGAGTATATTTCATTAAAATACCATGATTCTGCATTTAAGTATATTAGATATAGTAAGCCAAGAGTAACATCTATCTATCTTGCTAATTAACTCCAAAATGTAGAAACAACAAGCAAAATATAAAGGAAAAATATCCAAAAATATCTTGTTATATTTTACAGTTTTTAGATACATTCATATAAATGATTTTATAATTTTAATACCTTAAGAACTAGATATTAGGTGTATCATTTATCCTTTACACACTAAATATGTACTTTTTAGCGAGTATTTGAAATTTTTTATTTTACTCAAGGGTGGAAAAAGAAAGATGTGGTAAGAATTTATACCAAAAGGTATATTTTAGTCATGGGAAGGGGAGGAGGGGAGTGAATTACAGAAATCACTTTCTTGTTATACTTTATGAATCACTGTAATCTTTTCAATGATCATGTATTATGATTTGTATAGGGGGAAAAATAAAAATTGTAAAAAGTCAAAATTTGCAAGGAAATAAATAAAACCCTTGTTCAAATATGACTATGGGTGAAATTCAAACAAAGATGCCTGTCCACATCGACTTTTCTCACTATTTAACAGGCCAGACTCAGTTGTGCCTTGAGGCTTTAATAGCTGTACTCCCTCTTCCCAGGAATGATTGCTCCCAATTCTTCACACTGATTCTTGCTTACTTCTCACACATATCCTCCTTAAGAAGACGTCCCTGATCATTCTATCTAAAATTGTCCTACATTATTGCCAGCTCCACTACACTTCTGCCCATACATACACTCTGCTTTATTCTTCTTTTTTTCCCACACAGTTGCCCAACCCCCCTACCCCCTTTCAGAAACTCTCAGCTTGTTTATTTCCTATGATTAAGAGTCTCTTATGGTTTGTCTCCCTCTCTGGTTTCACCTTATTTTTCCCTCCCTTCCCCCATGATCCTCTGTTTTGTTTCTTAAATTCTACATATGAGTGAGAGCCTATGGTAATTGTCTCTGACTGACTTATTTCGCTTAGCATAACAGCCTCTAGTTCCATCCACATTGTTGCAAATGGCAAGATTTCATTCTTTTGATGGCTGAGTAGTATTCCACACATATCACATCTTCTTTACCCATTCTACCGATGGACATCTGGGCTCTTTCTATGGTTCAACTATTGTGGACATTGCTGCTATAAATACAGGGGGTGCTGGTGCCCCTTCAGATCACTACATTTGTGTCTTTGGGGTAAATACGTAGTAGTGCAATTGCTGGGTAGTAGTGTAGCTCTATTTTCAACTTTTTGATGACCTCCATACTGTTTTCCAGAGTGACTTCACCAGCTTGCATTCCCACCAACAGTGTGGGAGGGTTCCCCTTTCTCTGCATCCTTGCCAACATCTGTCGTCTCCTGACTTGTTAATTTTCCTGCTTTATTTTTCTTTATAGCACTTAGCATTAACTGACTTTCTATCATGATTTGGTTTACTTACATAATGTCTGGCTTCCACAAAGAAATATAACCGTATGAGAGCAGACACTCTTTTAGGTGTAGGTGTATTCCCTACACCTAAAATAGTTGATGACCCTAGACATTCAAAAAATACTCACTAAAGAAATGAGTGATTTGTCACCAAGGAGTTAACAGATTTTTTGTTCCCAGTATCAGACCCAATAAAATAGTCTGCATTTCCTTGGAGCCATATTATTGAATTCAACACTGGATTTTTACTAAAAGTCTTAAATTAAAAAATAATTAAGGAAAGATAGTATTTAAGGTATTATTTAAGATATAATTAAGGAAAGATAAAGCTAATGCTTTAGAATTATAATTACTGTTCTAATACTACATTACTATTAGTAAATAATCATTTAAAGATGGTTATAAATTTGCTTGATTAAAAAAATGAGAGTAGGGGTGCCTGGGTGGCTCAGTGGGTTAAGCCTCTGCCTTCAGCTCAGGTCATGATCCCAGGGTCCTGGGATCGAGCCCCGCATCGGGCTCTCTGCTCAGCAGGGAGCCTGCTTCCCCCTCTCTCTGCCTGCTTGTGATCTCTCTCTGTCAAATAAATAAATAAAATCTTTAAAAAAAAAAATGAGAGTATCTTTGAAGTTCTGAGATTGCCTTAAAACACAAAATTGCCATATGACAATAGAAGGTGCTATGTATTACTAAAATTAAAAGCCTTCCAAAAAACACATTACCTCAAGTTTAAGCATCTCCATTAGAAAGCAGAAAAAAAAATAATAAAATGATGGATGAAAGGTGGAAGACAAGACTGACAAAAGTACACAATGAACATACAAATGTCTGAACATACTGTTAAATCTGATCTCTGATATTTACATACTTTTAAAAGACATTTAAGTATTCTCTTTAATAACTATGCATGAGTATAATCATTTTTATTCCATCTTTATAAATATTTTAGCTTTTAAAATGCATTTATTTGGAATACATTAAGATCCTAAAAGACATTTCCATTAAAGACCAAATATAAGTTGATTACAGCTTTGTTGTATATTTTTTTAAAATATTAATTACTACTTCACAGAACCTAAATACTGTGTCTGAAACAAAATACATTTTAACCCTTAAATCCTCAATTTCTGATCTATAACAGTATTTTCAAATGCTTTAGAATAAGTTATTTTTCTAAAATATCTAGACAAAAAAAAACTGTCAATGAATTCATAAGGTATATGTAAATGAAAGTAATGGAACATAAGAACATACTTAATATTACATGTTAGATTATGTCTTCTGCCTCAATTAGAAATACCAAATAAATCATTACATTTTTAGCTTCTTTAATTCCTTTTAATGTATTTTGTTTCAGACATAGTATTTAGGTTCTGTGAAGTAGTAATAATTAAAATAATTTTTTTCATTAAGTGTTACAATCCACCAACAAATTTGAGAATAGGATTGAATTTTAATAGATCAGTAAAATACATGTCATATATTTAAAAAGTAAGCAGAAGATAAAAACAAATGGAGTTATAAACAAATAAATGAGATGGAATATCTAGACATTAATTTTTTAATATGAAAATGGTATGAGACATAATCGAAAAGTATTTTAAGTTGTATTCAATATAAATATTATAACATACAATACGGCAAAATATAAAAAGTAATAACAGTAAGTATTAGGTCAAGATTAACAGCACAGATTTACTTATAAGGCAATTATCAGACCACCCAAAATGAGAGAAAATGATAGAGAAAGACTGCAGGCTTTGGAGAAGACCCAAGTTCTAAGCTTCCTTACATGAAGTACATGCACTTAAATAATTTATTTACCTTCACTGAGCCTCAGATTCCTTCCATAAAAAACAAACATAATACTTCATTTATAGGTTAAAAGAAAGAAACAGGACCATATATTTGAAGTACCTGGCATAGTATCAAAAACCTAGCAGTACTCAAAAAGTTAAGAGTTTGTTTCCAATAATAATATTACTCTGACTCTTAGTCTACCATTTCCTAAAGTTGTTCTAAAGACTTCAGTATAATGCGAGATCTCAATCATTGCAAACCTATTTGTTAATTAAGTAGAAAGTAAATATTATCCTTGTTTTACTAAAAATATGATGAAATGTTAAGTCGCTATTCAGCAAGAATAAATTTCTTTATTTTAAAATTTATTTCAAAACATTTAAAAAGAAAAATTTTATGAAAATGTAAAAGAAAATGTGCAGAATGGATTTCTATGCCATTTTTCTTTTCCAGAAACATCTTTCTAAGAGAAAAAAAAAAAAAATCATTGTTTCCCACAATCAACCTTGTTGACAGAAGGACAGTACAGGAAGACACTAAATCCTTTTCTCCCAAATCTTATATAATTCTAGTCATGCTTTTACATCTTAAATGACCTCCTCATAACATATAAAGATAATTTAATCTATGTGAATAAAAATGCAAATGTATGAAAATCTTCCATATTAAACAAATTATTAAATAAAATATTACTCAGAAATATTTTCCCGCATATATTTTCCCAAAATGCAAGTAAATATATAAATTTCTTCTCCCCGTTCAAATTCTACTTGTTTAGCAAGTAAATATGTAACTCCATAATTCTCAGCTGGAAAAGGTCAGAGAGGATTGTACTTTAAAATAGATATATCATAAAAGTGTCATTATTGTGATTCAATTTTAGTCACCCTATTATATTTGTTTGGAAATTTCAAATAACATTAAAGGAATGTTTTTATCAAAAAGAGAAATAATTTTTTTAAAATTTGAGAAATACTAGTGGGCAGGCAGATTTAATCAAAAATAATTCTTATTGAAGCACAGCAATAAATGTCTCAATTCACCCAAATTCAAGTATTTCTGCTTTCACATTATCTGAATGGGATTTTTCCTCATGAGACTTCTTTGATTCAGCATTTCCTTGATTACATAGTAGAACCATTTACCTGGCTTCAGTAAGTTTATAAACCCCCTGAAATTATTTTAAAAACTGTGGCGTTATATGTCACTGGGCTACAAGATCACTTTTAGGAAATCTACAGCTGAAATTCATAAACTTTAAAGTCTAAAGTACTAATCATCATAAAGCTTCATATGCCTATGCATGTAATACGCATAAACTTTCCTCCCATTAGGAGGAAGAAAGAAAAAGGATGACATGGTTATCTATAATATTTATACTCCATAGCTCATTGTATTACTAATTGTGAATAGAGTGGCTTTTAGATCACTAGCCTTAAAATTCCAAGAAAGAAACAGAAACTGAAATGTCACTATAACTCAACTTTTTAAACTGAAAATATGAAAAACAGAGCTCCACATCACATAAGAGAGCTTAAGAACTAAAAACAATTAATAGTCTATTAATAGATTTTAAAAATTCTCTATAATACAGTATAAGGGGAAAAGGCTAGCATTTTTTAAGCAAATATATTTATTACATATCCTAGAGCTTGTCATATACTGACATAATTATGTATCTCAAAGATGTACAGGCCAAAGTCAAGTCATGTGACAAATAGTAAAAGGAACTGAAAATGTTTATCCTGGAAGAGAAAGAACTCAGTAAATATGAACAGTCTTCAAATATCTCATGTGGAAAAAAGGAACAATTTATTCTGTGTAATTCCTAAGGAGAACTGGACCCAGTGCATGTAAATTACAGAAAAACAAATGTCAACTCAACAGAACAGCTGACCTACAAAGAAATATGCACCTCCTAGAATACCTAACAAGTAAGTATCACTTATCAGATGCTATCTATAGAGGGGAGTCCTGGGCAAAGTGTTAGACTTAGCTGATTTTTAAGATTTCTTTCAACAACATAATTCAATAATTGGTAAGTGAGAAACAAACCTACAAGAAAATAAGTTTTTCCTAAATATATTTTCTGAACAACATTGGTAATACAATTGTAAAAAATGAAATCATACTTCCTTTAACTCTACCAAGCTGACGTAAACTCAATTACCACTTATTGACTAGCTTGGATCAAATTTAACTTTAAATATCATCTCTCCACAATATATATCATTTATTAAATAAAACAATACTCTTACACATTCTTCTTTACATGTCTAGCTTCATAAAGCAAAGTCAAATACTGTCTCTCCGATTAAACTGATTATATACAAATATCATCAGAGCAAATGAAAGTCAAATACTGTTTTGATAGATCACTCAGAAAAATCTCAAATGTTGGCTTTACTCAATAGTATACACTAAACAAGTTAACAAAAGTCACATTTAGGCATACTGAATTTATTTACCTCTGAGTTGGCATATTCTGCCTGTAACTTTTTGCACTCATCTTTGAGTTTTTCAGATTCTTTCTCACATTCCAATGTCATGTTGTCCATTAGTGTTTGAACTTGTACCAGTTCTTTCTTTAGCACAGCAACATCTTCTATACCAGGTCTCTGAAGCTGTAGAGCACATTTTCATTAAAAAATAAGGTGAGAAAACTAAAAGAACACGCATTTTTATATGGTTTTACTACAAAGACATCAAAATGAAAATAATCTTTGATATCGACTACTGGATTGCAAACATTGACCACTGATCCTTCCGCCAACAAGCCTCTCCTCTTCCCAAAATAGATGTCCTATTTAATAGTATCACCACTTAAGGCGCAAAACGGCAAATTCACAATTATTCTAAGTGCTTTATTTGCTTTCTTTTCCTTCACAAACTACACCCAATGGTCATAACAATCACTTGATAAATGTCACATTTTGAAGCATAAATGCCTCATCTTCTATCCTAGAAAACTGCTAATAAAAATAAAGGAACCAATGTAAGCATAATCAGGATTTGTTGCAGACTGGATATGGTTGATTTTATTGATATATTTATTGAACCCTAAATAAAGGACAGAAAGGAGTCAAGGGCAGATTCAAGGTTTTTACACCTTGGGAGACTGTTGAAGATGTGTAATACCAATGGCAGAAACACAGTTGAGGAGGAAATATGATGACTTGATGTTACATTTGTTGAATTTGAAATGAAAGCTAGAAATGCAATCAGGAGTATCCTAAAAGTAGGTCGATTTATAAAACCAAAGTGCAAAGAAAAGTCAGGATCAGAGATGCAGATAGGAAAGAGCTTTTAAAAGATGGATAACATTAAGATAGAAACAGGGAAAATGCTAAGCAAAAAGATAATATTAAGATAGAAACACAAAAATATTAAGGTAATAAATTTTGCATCCTAGATTCCATTTCTATGTAAAAAATCCTATTAGTATATGTGCAGAGGATAGAACTATAAGGAATTTTTATTTCTTCCATTTTAGACAAGCTATGCTTTTAAAATTTTTCACCAGAGTATGTACATCATTTTTAATTTAGAAAATTATAAAAGTACATTCCAATAAGTGGTTTCTAAATTACCAGTTCAGTCTTCAGATCTTGAATTATAGTTGTTTCTTTGTTTAATTCTTCTGTCAGATGTGTCACTTTTTGGTCAGCAGCTTCTCGAAGACTCCTTTCTTCATCATATTTTGACTTTATATCTAATTTAAAAGAGTTATAAATATTAGTTTTATGACATTAACTCTAGGAAAGGACAGTTTTATGAAGTCCTATATATTATACAGTTTTATAAATTCCTGCATATTACACAATACATGTCCATATCATTAATTCAAATTCACATTCCTTACATAACCATAAACACATACAATAACTTTAACTGCTGATTACATGAAATGAACTTAAAATAATCAAATGTTTCTGTCTACATAAATTCCATATAGCACAGCATTATTATGAATTAACTTGTTAATGTATCAATATGCTAATTGATAGCATAACCAAATATTATATCTATATTATTTAATTTCTTCAAAATGTTACCTATTAATCTTTAAGCATACCCCAAAAGAAAATTCACCTTCTCTAAATTTCAAGAATCCTACAGAGAAAATCAGTCCTTTGAAAGGAGGTGAGAGGACAAATTAATTTTTATAGCAATTCTACTATTAAATTCTAGTAATCACCACCATAGTATATAACAAATGCCTTCTCACACTAACATACAATTAATGCCTTATTTCTAGGCTCTATAATGGCAAAAAGGTAAGAAGGCTGATGTACTAGCTAAAAAAATCTGATTCAATTTACCTGCAATTTCAGTGGCAAGTTGGGCTGCTTTCTGTTCAAATAAATCTTTCATTTGCTTAATATTAAAATTTTCTGTTTGGGCTTCTTCTAATTGTTGTTCCAAAGACTGTAGTTCTACAAAAAAAAAGTATCATAGTTATTCAAATACATAATTAATGCTAGTTATATTTCCTAAATTGTTATTACTTATATGCTAATCATTATAGGAAAGATAATCAACATGAAAAAAAAGACAATCAACATGAGTCTATCATCTAATTACAAATAGAATATATCAACATTTCAAGAATTAAGCATATCTAATTCATTTAAGCCACAAATCATAATTTATAAACATATAAAACAAATGAAAAGAATATTTAGCATCATGCCCAAATAATCCATAAATATTTGTTTCAAGATTATTTTGATTTCACATTTGTTATTTTCCTATGACCATCAACTAACCAAAGCAGAATATATTCTGCCTCTCTAAAATTTATTATAATGAGAAATGAAGTTAGAAATGGTTTAAAATCAAGGTCTTATATAAAATGAAAGAATCAATTAAAATATACAGTCAACTCCTAATACTTCATTCTCATACAAAGATTTCAGAGGGAAAGTAAATAGAACAGCTAACCTCAAAATATAATTTTGATTATTCATTGAGCATTACTCCAGTTAAAGTCAATTACAAAGATGCTAGTTTCATCATTTTATTCTAAGAAAAAAAGAGTACATCACACTTTAAAATAGTTTTAACTTTTCATTAAACTATATTCATATAATATTCTAGGAGTTTATTTATAACTACAGAATATAACAAATAAAGAAAACACTAAGATTTTTGTTGGCTGTTTAAATTATGAACTTCAAAGGTAATATTCTAAATCTAAAATATGACTATTATCTTCACTGTTTTAGAGCCAGAAAGTATAACCATAATACAAATTTATGTAGCAGACATCAGAGAAAAGGTAAAAAGTAAAAAAGAAGAATAAGCAAGGAGAAAAAGAAAAATGAAAAAACATCTGCTTTAAGTAAAGTTACCTGCTGCTGAGTCAGCCACCATTCCATCAGGCTTAGACTCCTCAATGAAATAAAGACATAAACAAACACATTAAAATGAAAAGAAAATACTATTACCATTGCCAATGTGAAAAAACAAAAAATCTCTAATAGCCACATTCTGTGAGGTAAGTAGCAAGATTTTGATAACATTCTGGCCTGTTCACAATCTTCCAGATTTCTAAAGTACCGTTAGGCAGACTGGCATAATGACCTACTTGCAGTCACTGGTTCTAAGAATTTTTTATGTTAATATAAAGTTATAATGGATCTTGCAATAGATAGCATCTTAAATTCCATAAATTCAGTAAAAATACTATTTTTTTAATGCAGGCTCCCTGCTGGGCTTGAACTCACAACACTGAGATCAAGACCTGAGCTAAGATCAAGAGCTAGATGCTTGACTGAGCCACCCAAACACACCAGTAAGGATTTTAAAATAACATAAATTATTATCATTATAAACATAGATTCTAAAACCAATACTTAAGTCAGCAGATAAGATTCATAATCTCATAGGGGGCCACCCACACACCCAATAAATAAATCTTTTTTTTTTTAAGATTATTTATTTATTTATTTGACAGCCAGAAATCACAAGTAGGCAGAGAGGCAGGCAGAGAGAGAGAGGAGGAAGCAGGCTCCCTGCTGAACAGAGAGCCCGATGCGGGGGCTCGATCCCAGGACTCTGGGATCATGACCTGAGCCGAAGGCAGAGGCTTTAACCCACTGAGCCACCCAGGTACCCCCAATAAATAAATCTTTAAAAAATTAAAAAGATTCAATCCTATAACATATAAAATTTTGCATAAACTAAAATATGCCACGAAGCTATCATTACTAAAAAGTTTGGCATTAAAAGCACAAATTTTTAATTATAAATCATCGTTTTAAAAAACAGAAATAAAGAATATATTCCATAAGGTTTAATTTATTATGTGTATTACGAATAAAACACTATATTGCCTAGTCATTATTTTCGCATTCTAAAAAATTATACATATCTGAAAGAGTTTAATAAGGCATCTCAATGTATATCTGACTTTTTATTTTCCTCTACATTAGATTTAGACATACTAGTGCTAAAAATCATCAATATTTTAAATACATTGCCTCCAAAAGTAAATTTCCTAAACCAAGGCAATTTCATCTTGCAATGTGGAGAATTTATTTATTAAATGTGAAAAAGTCATCTCAAATGTAGTAAACAGTTTCCTCTGTTCTCAGGTACAAAAAAATAATACAGCACATGTTTTGTGAATTGTTAATGGCATCTCTGTAAAACATGAGTAAATGAACCGTAAGTATTGTAGATTACTAAAAACTTCTTTTCTACCTCAAATACAGAAGCGAGAAGTAATAAGACTGATACCTTGCAATTCATTTATTTGCATTTTTTTTTACTCCAAATGGCAATTTTTGGTGAAAAAACAAAAAGGCAAAAAGAGGGGCACCTGGGTGGTTCAGTCAGTTAAGCATCTGCCTTGAGCTCAGCTCATGATCTCAGAGTCCTGAGATGGAGCCCTACATCAGGTTCCCTGCCCAGTGGAAAGTCTGCTTCTCCCTCTCCCTCTGCTGCTCTTCCTGCTTGTGCTCTCTTGCTCACGCACTCTCTCTCCCTCAAATAAATAAATAAAGTCTTTTAAAAAGGCAGTAAGAGTCACAATGTACTAATATGCAAAGGGATCACTAATTACTTAATAAAATGATTAGAACTTTTGTTGAAGGGTATCCATTTTATTCTTACAAAATAAGAACTATATTTGGTAGAATTAATTATTATTCTGATTCTTTATGTAACTGTAATACAAAAGCCAATATAATTTTTTTTAAGATTTTATTTACTTATATGAGAGAGAGAGAGAGAGATCACAAGTAGGGGAAGGGTTGGAGGGAGAAGCAAACTCCCAGTCGAGCAGGGAGCCTGATGCAGGACTTGGTCCATGACCTGAGCCCAAAGCAGATACTTAATCGACCGAGCCACCCAGGTGTCCCAAAAGCCAATATAATCTTAATATAAAAAACATAATTGGTTAAGACATTTATTTAGAAAATACATTAAGCAATATATCAACAGAATCTCACTCCAAAGTAACCACTTTTGATACCAATGATTTTGGGGTTTTTTCTATGCATTATTTTTATATAAAGCAGTGTGTGTATGTATGTGTATGTGTGCACATATATATTTTTTTTAAAGATTTTATTTATTTGACAGATAGAAATCACAAGTAGGCAGAGAGAGAGAGGAGGAAGCAACCTCCCTGCCAAGCAGAGAGCCCGATGCGAGGCTCCATCCCAGGACCCTGAGATCATGACCTGAGCCAAAGGCAGAGGCTTTAACCCACTGAGCCACCCAGGTGCCCCTATATATATTTTTTTATTGTTTTTTAAAAATAACACTGGTTTAAAAAAAAACTAAAATTGTTAATACAACCATTCCCCCACATTTTCAAATAATCTGCATAAATGTAAACAAAAAAGTTAATAATAGTTCTTTCCCTACTAAGAGACAATTTAGCGATTTCTAATTTGTCATAACACAAATGCTGTGAAGAATTTCACTATTGTCTGAACCTGTATTTTTCAATAATTTAGGTATATTGTCAGAAAATTAGAATAATGCAGCCTGGTATAAAAAAATTCCACAGGTAACTGATTCTTAATGGAACATCTTTAAGAAATTACATCTTAGCTTCCCAATTATTTGTTTGCTTTCACTAGAATTACAAAAGATATACACTTAAGGCTATAAATACAGATAAACAAATTAGAAGAAGTTATTTATTACAGGTCACCTGCTAACAAAACGCTTATTTTCAACAATGAAAATAAACAACTAATAAACACACTTTAAGTATTTAAAAGCATTTACTTGCTGCTGCAGCCCTTGAAATTTTTCTAATTCTTTCTTTAATTCTTCTGAGTACCATTTTTCTTCCTAAGGAGAAAAAAGTATATATTCTTATTTAGTAAATTTCAAAAGATTTATTATGTGAAACACTGAAAATAAACAAATATAATCATTTTTATTGTTACCTTAAGTGAAGCCTGAAGGTCTTGGACCTCTTGTCTAAGTAGTGTTATATCATCTCTAAACATAAATTGAGGGAAAAAAGGAATTAATAGTTAATGTCCTCTAATAACCTGGTCTCTTAATAAATCATGGCTAGTGACTATATATTAATATTCTAGTTTTCTCAATTAAAAAAAAAGTCTTAGAATTTTACATATAGAATTTTATGTATACCCCTTAGAAAAATAATTTTATTCTGAAAGGTCATTGTTTATGAATGGAAAAACACATTTCCACAGAAATGATATAATCATTAAGTGCCTGAGCCAGAAACAAAATATCTCCCATTAATTTCCCAATAATAAAGATTAATAGCTTCCTACTGCAGTTAGCATAAAATCTGAACTCATTAACAAGGCTATACAATCTGGACAGTATAGTCCCTGCCTTAACACCCTCTTCCTCATTCCCTCAGCTCAGGCAACTCTGGCTTCTTCCTGTTCCTTGAGTCCTATCAAACCTTCTCATGTTCTATTCTCCTTACCTCACAGTCAGTCTGACAAAGAACCGTGAGCACACTACTTGGGCCCTAACACACAAAACAGATAATATCACATGCACTCATAACAGCATATACTCAAAGCGATTGTACTGTACCGCTTCAGAGCAAGAGCCTCTCCTCCATGACTTGAGTCATTACCAGCATCATGAACTACCTCATAATGTTTGAAAAGTTCATCAGCAGATCCAAGGGATTTCATACACTGGGGACATATGAAACCCTATAGAAAGAGGCAGAAAAAGTTTACAAAATTCTGTTTAATACTGTAAAACAGCAATTTGTATATTATGAAATACAGTCAAATATTACACCAATGGTGCCATTAGTAGACTGTAATTTATGATGTTAAGCCCAAAATCTGGTATTATGTAAATGTACATCACTGTCTATTCTGGTTGAAGTTTATGAAATATGAAGAAGCCCTTAAAACCATCTTTTAGGTTGAATAAATTGATGGCTAGAATACAGAATTCTAATTTGAGAATATAGTTCTAATCTAGAAGTCTAGTTGAGAAGATCTATCATCATGTCCTCTCTCTCTTTCTAGATATGCCCCTTAGTAAAATAATATCTGCCCTAATCTACTTCATAGGAATGATAACCAAAAAAAAACTAAAAACAAAGTATTATGATCACTAAAGGAAAAAGGTAATATAGTAAATAATTTATAATTACCACAGAATATCTATAATGATTGAAAAGTATTGTAGAACTACTGTATATACTGTAAATTCCTTGCTAACCTAAGATTAACACTGTAAAAGCCTAAAGTTAATAGTCCCATAAAATATTAAACACTTATAAATAATCTCAGAATTATATGACTATGGCATACAAGGTCCTGTATGAGTATTCCCTCAATGACCTAATCACTCTGATGCCTGGACACCTCTCACTCTGTATAACTTTACTGACATTTTCAACTATTCTGACTTACTTATATTTTCTAAACACACCCACATTTCTTTGCATATACTGCTTTTTCCCCCTAGCCCTATGCTTAGTAGCTTGTCAAGTTTCTACTTTCACTAAAATAAACAACACACTGAAGCTTTTCATCCATGTTTCCATAAAGGCTAGTGTAGTATTTCTGAACATACTCTGTATTTTCTACACTGAATATTTATTTAATAAAATAAAATAACAACCAGCAAACTCAGCCATTACAGCATGCGACTCTTCAAGGTTATGAGTTCAAGCCCCAACTGGGTATGGAGGCTACTTTAAACATAAATAAATAAGTAATAAAAATATGAATGAACCTGACAGGGCAGAATTTGGCAAAAAACAAAAACAGAAGAGGGGTACCTAGGTAGCTCAGTGGGTTAAGCATCTACCTTCCACTCAGGTCATGAGTAGATCAAGTCCCACATTGGACTCCCTGTTCAGCAGGAAATCTGCTTCTCCCTCTCCCTCTGCCCTTCCTCCCCGCTCGTTCTCTCTCACACCTCAAATAAATAAAAATCTCTACTAAAAAAGAAAAAAACAGAAGTGCTTTAACACCTTGCCAATTACAAAACTTTCCAAGGGATAGCCTGAGGAAAGTAATAAATACTCTGAACAAGTAAAAACCAAAAAATTAGTAAAAACTTCTCTTTCGCTGGGTGCTACACAAACAGCATATCGTCATTTCTCATTTATGCATGCTGTGTGGCAGAACCACACAAGGCTTGTTGTGTACTGGGGATAGTGATACATAGACAAATATTACTAGACAATGGTACAATACAAGATATAAAGAACTACAGGAATACAGGAAAAGAGGAATCCAACTCTGCCTTTGGCAGGAGTTACTGCTTAACAAAAAAATGCACAGATACTCATATATATTATGTATATGTGTATACACACTAGACACTGGACACTGGAATTTGGTACTAAAGAATGAGTAGGAGTTACTTGTCAGAAATAAAAGAAAGGCATTCTAACAAAGGTATGGAAAGAGGTTTGAAACAGTTGTGCTGCATTTGGGAAACAGAGGTGTGTCCTGATCACAGAGCCAGAGTGAGGGGCAGGGGCACAACAGGTAAATGAACACAATGATCTCCTATGAAACTCCTGAAATGAGCAAAGAGAGTAGTATTAATGATGCACCTTTGGACATCTGAATGATGCCCTGAGGCTGCAGAGATATTTGATACTCAGCACTGTCTTTAAATGAATGAATGTTCCTGGTCTATGTGCTAATCTAGCTGATGTTATGCTCTTTCTAAAAAAGACCATCTATTATCTACCATCATGTTTCATAACAGCTCCACACTATACCTAATTTGTCATTCTTATAACTTCTGTAATTAACATTACAGAACATGTTGTAATTAACATGCCTTTAGTGCAATAGTATATCAACCTCCATACTATTTAGTCTGTCATTTCTCTTATGCATCTCAGCTTTTACTAGTAATCAGAAGACAAATTAGAGTGTTCCTCGGAGAATCCACATACCAATTACACTATTTGATCTTTGTAACTTTGGCTTTTTGAGTACTGTCTCTACTTCTAGATTTTGGCTCTAGATATCTAAGGATTCAAGGAAGCTAATGATCACATTAAGGTATGCCACACCTTCCTAAAGCTTCTAAATATTACCAGGTTAATACTCCAGAAAGAACTGATTCATCCCTAAAGAGAAATTTTAGAAATTCAGTAATATATATTTAATTATAGAAATACCCCACCTAAGTGAATTCTTCAGATGATTCACCTAAGTGAATTTCCTATGCTTAAATAACACTTTAACTTTGGGACATTTATGGTAAAAATAAATCTTTCTAAAATACATATACTTTCTCATCTTCTTAAATAGATGATATTAAACTTGCTTGATGTCTCAGAGGCATAAGTATTCATCACTGAATGGGTGGGTGACTTTATTAATTCTAGCCTCTTTCATTTCTGTACTCACATTTTTTAGTTTTTTCCTATACCCTGTTTTGACTTTTCACAATCATTTCTTAAAATTATTCACATGCTACCCTATGACCCAGCAATTGCACTACTGGGTATTTACCCTAAAGATACAAACGTAGTGATCCGAAGGGGCACGTGCACCCGAATATTTATAGCAGCAATGTCTACAATAGCCAAACTATGGAAAGAACCTAGATGTCCATCAACAGATGAATGGATAAAGAAGATGTGGTGTATATATACACAATGGAATACTATGCAGCCATCAAAAGAAATGAAATCTTGCCATTTGCAACGACGTGGATGGAACTAGAGGGTATCATGCTTAGTGAAATAAGTCAATCAGA
>PISX010025823.1:0-18837 GCA_004024625.1 Mellivora capensis | reverse complement strand
TGAGCCGAAGGCAGAGGCTTTAACCCACTGAGCCACCCAGGCACCCCGACAACAATGCTTTTTGAAGCCAGATCCCGCCAAGCTTGGGGCCGAGGGGCTGAGAGGAGAGACCAGCTGTCCCGCAGCCCCAGGACTGCTCAGAGGAGATGGCGGCTCACGCCGGTCACCAGGGGAGTCCTGCCTGGACTTGCGGCTGACAGCCTTGCGTCTGCTTCATTTGGGAATGTGGTGTGTGTCCCCGGGTGGCTGCCCCTGCTTTCCCAGTCCAGGCTCTGCCAGCTTGGATGACCCCAGTGGGTTTACACTGCAGCAGGTTTAAACCAGGAGACACTGGTATTCTCAGTAATTGAATCTGGATGTATAAAAAATACTTCAATTTTTAACCATATCTTGAAGTTGCTAAAGACAGTGTCATCAGGGACGCCTGGGTGGCTCAGTTGGTTAAGCGGCTGCCTTCGGCTCAGGTCATGATCCCAGCGTCCTGGGATCAAGTCCCACATCGGGCTCCTTGCTCGGCAGGGAGCCTGCTTCTCCCTCTGCCTCTGCCTGCCTCTCTGTCTGCCTGTGCTTACTCTTTCTGACAAATAAATAAATAAAATCTTTAAAAAAAAAAAAAAAGACAGTGTCATCATTGTTAACGTCCTTTCAGACAGCCTAGCCTTCACAGGAAGTACCTGTCAGACTGTTCCTGGGCCTGACACACAACTTGATTATTTTATTTTTTTAATAAATTTTTTTTTTTTTAATTTATCTGGCAGAGAGAGAGACATCACAAGTAGGCAGATAGGCAGGCAGTGGGGGAGGGGAAGCAGGCTCCCTGCCGAGCAGAGAGCCCGATGCGGGGCTCGATCCCAGGACCCCGAGATCACGACCCTAACCGAAGGCAGAGGCTCAACCCACTGAGCCACCCAGGCGCCCCACGACTTGATTATTTCAGAAAGAACCCTGCCACCTCCAAGTAAAAGGCAGGTTTATTTGTCAGTATTTTCTTGACCGTATGGAATTACTGAAGTGCTTTGTAAGGCCTAGGGTAGGGTCAGAGGCCCTTTCCTGGTAGCAGTGACCACGTGCAGATGAGTGGCGCTCACATGCCTGCGGGCCGGCATACGAAGCTCGTCCAAGCTGTAGGTGGCCCTGGGTCTCCAGAGGCAGCTGGGCCATAGAGTAATCTTTGGCTTCAGAAGTCAGTATGTTGCTTCTTAGAAAGCACAGCGATTACTGCATAGTGCTTAGTATGTTTTAAATCAACATTAATTGAAATGTAAGACTTTTTTTTCTCCTTTTTTTGGTGAGGATTTATTTATTAGAGAGAAAGCACACGCAGGTGGGGAGGGGCAGAGGGGGAGGGAGCGAAAGTCCAGCAAGCTGCCCGCTCGGCCAGAGCCCAACGCGGGGCTCAATCCCGCAACCCTGAGACCAGGACCTGAGCCAAAACCGAGTCAGAGGCTCCGCCGACCGAGGCGCCCAGATACCCCTGTCTGTGCTGTCCACTTCTGTCTCACTGGGTCCTCTGCCGTAAATGGAACCCAGTAGTACTCAGGCCATTAGTGTGTCACTAGAAATTGAGCTTTGTTAGGTGTTATTAAAGTCTTGTAAGACTCTAAGCTTGAAATGAAGCTTACTTGAAGACTGCTAGGGAAGATCACCTTTGGCCTTTGTTCCATCGGCTCGTCCGTATTTAAGGGGCGGCCGAATGGGGGCAGGTTTCAGGTAGAACTCTGTGACCCGGTTTACAATATTGGGAGCAGCGTCCACACAGTCCCCAGCTCCCTCCAGACTTCTGCTTTGGGGATGAGCTAGGGATTAGAATGACGTTTTCTTTTCAAGATTTTTTTTTAATTTATTTGATACAGAGAGAGATCATAATTAGGCAGAGGCAGGCAGGGAGAGAGGGGGAGGCAGGCTTCCCGCTGAGCAAAGAGCCCGATGCGGGGCTCGATCCCAGGACCCTGGGATCATGACCTGAGCCGAAGGCAGAGGCTTACCCATCTGAGCCACCCAAGTGCCCCTAGAAACACATTTTCTAAGTCAGAGTTAATATTCAGAAACAGCTTATGCCAGCAAAATTGAGGTAATGATGGTCATTCATACAATCTCCTCATCCTGCACAGGGTTCCCAAGAGGTGATGCTCAATGCTTAGCGTGCGGGTGAGGGCCAGGCGTTCCCGGTTCTGTGGAGCAGACCCTAACCCAGCAGATGCCTGCGGGCTCTCTGCATCCACAGTGATGCAGGGACATCTGGCCCCTTGGGAGCCGCCTGGGCGGAGGGTGGAGTGTGGTCGGCTGCGGGAGCTCTTGGCTGCTCAGGCCTGTGAGCACTGGACCCTGCTGCCCCATGCCCGCCAGGAACTGCTTGGGAGCGGTGGAGGGACAGGGCAGGGGGTGCTTTCAGTGGTTAAAAGCAGGAGGAAAGAAGCTTTTTGCAAACAGCACTGTCATTCAGGTGAAGAGCCGCTTTCCGCCACTATCTGAAAGCAGACCGTTATTTGTGAGCTGCAAGAAAAAGTGTCTGAGTCCCGCACAGGTTATTTACTTATTAAACGGAGCTCCTGTTTCTGGCGTTGTTGTGATACCAGTATTAACCGCCTCATTAACAGAATTAAAACATCAGTGCTTCTTTCATTAACATAAAACCTAAGTGGGGGGCCTAGGGGGCTCAGTGGGTTAAAGCCTCTGCCTTCCACTCAGGTGGTCCTGGAGTCCTGGGATCAAGCCCCGCATCGGGCTCTCTGCTCAGTGGGGAGCCTGCTCCCCCCTCCCCTCTGCCTGCCTCTCTGCCTACTTGAGATCGCTGTCAAATAAATAAAATCTAAAAATAAAGAAAGGAATAAAACCTAAGTATCATCTGACGAAGCTTACTGCCCTTGGTACTGAGCGGGCTGCTTTCCCAGACGGTTCCACATCTACTGGGGACAGCCACCTCCCCTCAGAGACCTGGAACAGTCACTGTAGAGTGGTATTGTATGAGAGTTGGGAATCTGCAGGCACTAAAAACTAATGCACGTTTCCTGATTATCAAGTGTATCGTTCTCCGTGTGAGCATTCCATGGGTGTAGAGGTCTGATTACGCAGAGCTTTCTCTGGGGCTCTGGTGCCACTCCAGCTGGCACCCTGAATTCTCAGTGCAAAGTGTGTGCCTCCATGTCGCAGGCCCCAGTCTCCCCAGGGGCCCCCGAGCCCAGAGCGCGGCAGGGCCGCTCGCCTAGCAGGAGCACCGACCGCAGCAGCTGTCAGCAGCTCCTCTCCCCGACTCCCGGAGCTCTTTGGAGGGGAAACCCGGTAAAATGTCGAGGTGTCTGATGGACCTCACCCTCGTAGTTTGTGAATATTGGGAAAGGTCTGGAAGAAAAACCATCAACACCATTTCATAAGCCAGAACACAGTGGTGCTGGAGAAGACGAAGCCGATGACGGTTTACCTGAGGCCGTTCACGGCCGATCTTTCTCAGGAGTGACGCAGGGTTCTCTCTGTGATGCAGGAGCAGGGACTGTGATGATAAGCTGATGTTTGGAACAACGGTGTATGTTATTTGGGGGATTTTTGTAATTAAAATGATTCGGTGTGGAATCTTTTATGGCAAAATCAAACTGCTCTTTATATTATTTTTGAATGGGTTGTCATAGAAACAGAATGAAAAGAAATTGGTTTTTTGTTCAGATTTCTGCTTGCTCTTTGTCTTATTAAAACAGTAATTTCATGGGGCGCCTGGGTGGCTCAGTGGATTGAGCCTCTGCCTTCGGCTCAGGTCATGGTCTCAGGGTCCTGGGATCGAGCCCCGCATCGGGCTCCCTGCTCAGCAGGGAGCCTGCTTCCTCCTCTCTCTCTGCTTGCCTCTCTGACTACTTGTGATCTCTCTCTGTCAAATAAATAGATAAAATCTTTAAAAAAAAAAAAACCATTTATTAAAAAAAAAAAACAGTAATTTCACTGAATGAACAAAAGAGAATCCTAAACATGTCATTACAGGACCCTCCCCGGAGGGCCTTGACCCCCAGTGGGTGAGGGTCTGGAGTCTGTGCTCCGAGCACTGGTTGCCTTGAGTGGACGAGGTCACTGCCCGGATAGAGCAAGTGTCTCTCCAGGAACCTGAGAAGGAAGAATGAGATATTTTAAAGAATGGTTTTAATCCAGGGCATCTCCCAAACGTAAATTATCTTGAAAGGCGGCGTGCTGGGAGTTGAACTGCTGTGGCCAGCTCATCATTCACGCCACGAGGCTGTGCTCTGGGTGTGAACGAGAGAGGGTTCGAGGTAGTGGTTCTGGTTCGTCTGCTCTCTTCCTGCTGCCAATGTTCAGAACAAATAGAAACAGCTCACCTGAATATCTGCGCTTTTCCTTGTGTCATTTGGATCAATAGGTCTGTGAGCTGAAAATGGTTGAGGGCAGTAGAACGCAGAGGCAGAAGGAGGACGCGAAACCGCAGGCCTGAGTGGCCGTCGGTCACCCGGTCAGCCCCGGACTCGGGCAGCATTGGTGCTGCGGGCCGTCCGGACCAGCCTCGCGCACGCTGTGCCCTGGTTCCATTGGGCGGCAGTGTGCCGAGTGTCCTGGACCAGGAGCAGAGTCTCTGTCCGCCTCTGCTTCTGGACTCAGTTCTGTGTCAGTGGAGTAGTGAGGCCGGGGGACTCCTTTGCCCCCCAGAAGCACAGAGGCAGCACCTGTCAGGCGCCTGCAGACCCGGATGAGGCCCAGCACTGCCTCAGCATAGATGTGATCACCTGCTGGCCACACAGACCAAGACTCCTCTGTTCCCCTGCCCAGGTCACGATCCCGGTCCCCTCGGAGAAGAGCACACTCTCCCGAGAGACGGAGGGAAGAAAGGAGTGTCCCCACTGCCTACCGGATGAGTAACAGCCCAGGCGTCAGCAGGAAGCGGACCCGGTCCAGGTAGGCGACTGAGGCCGTAGACAGTCTGTGCTGCCGGGAAAGCGAACGTGTATTCAGAGGGCTGGCACAAGCAGGGGAGGCGTCCCTCGGCAGACGCTCAGCCCCAGCAGCTCCTCTGTTAGTCCTGGAGTTGACAGCAGAGGGAGCTGTGTCCCGGGGTGGGGGGAGTGGCATCGGGCAGTGCCCAGCAGCAGCCCCCGAGCCTGCCCCGCTGCACTCGCACACACAGATGAGAAGAGAGGAGAGGTTCGAGTCCCAAGTGAGTCCCTGCCACTCCCGGGCTAGCAGGTGCTGTGGACAGGGCCGCAGAGTTCTCCCGGGCTGAGAGCACAGAGAGCTCCTCCCCTCTACACCTGTCATGGTTGCAGGACGCTAGAGAGATTGGCTGCCCTGTCCTCTACAGTAGGCCTCTCAGCCGGGACGCCTGGTCCCCGGCCTCCGATTCCCGGCCCGCCAGCATCCCCAGCCCCTCCAGTGAGAGAGCACCACCAAGCCACAGCACGGAAAGTCCTGGCACCCCGCCCCCGTGACGGGACACGTGTGGGCCCGTCTGGGGCCTGCTGGCGTGCCAGCCGGGAGCATGGTGGTGGACGGGGCTGCCACCGGGTGTTTCCGTCTCGGCCATAGGGCACTGCGGGGGCATCATGTCGCATGGGGGCTGCCACCCCACGGCCTCCCATCACTCACTGTTCCTTTCTCCCTGAAGGGAGGAGCTCTCGTTTCTCGTGTCGTTGCATGGGAGCACACCCGGGCCCTGGCTCTGGTAGCTGGGCAAGGAGCATCGTTCTCCCCTTGACAGACCTGCCCAAGGAGGCGGGGGCAGGGTGTCGTGCGCGTCTTGGCTCCGGTTTCGTGACTGCTTCCGCGTGTATGTGAGTTGGGACACTCGGGGTTCCCGAGCCTCCCAGACGACACACCTGAATGACAGGTGTCAGGGGCCCTGCCCTCCCCAGGTCCTGCCTGTCTGCAGAGGACACAGGTCGAGCAGCCTCCGGGGCCCCTTTGCAGCGGGGTTCATCACGGCCGCAGCTCTGGAAAGACGTTCCTAACGGGGAAACGGGCCTGCAGTCTGCTAGCTGGCGAAGTGTGATCTCTCTCTGGAAGCCGCGGAGTCCACGCGGGGGTGCAGGCGGCAGAGCCAGCAGATGGGCTCACCGCGCAGGCCACGTGCGCTCCGCCCGGGGCGGCTCCCACATGAGGCGCCCGCCCTGGCCTGGACAGCATGATGGGCTCCAGGTCCACTTCCTGTTGTACTCCTTGTCCTCATCACTGTTGAACATTTGAAATTCATTGTCACCTCCAGTGTATGCAGAGGGCATGGTCTAAAATTAATCCGTGCAACAAAAGATCTCTCCCTACAGATGCATTCTGGCTTTGGCCTCAAATTAACCTTTGTGTTCAGGGAGCCGTCTCAGGAGAAGGCAGCGGTTCTATCAGGAATCTTGAGAACTTGTGTGATCCCTGGAGTTTTAATGAGTTGTGCGAAGCAAGTGACAGCTCCGCCGGCCACAGAGCCGCGCTCTCTGCCCGATCGGGTGGGATTCCCCTGAGCGCCTGACCCTGGGCAGTGGGAGGCTGTGCCGAGTCCAGTAGGGCCAGGAGAGAGCACACGTGCAGCCGCGGGTCCAAGCCCGTGAACCCAGCAGTCACCGCTCCCCTGCAGCCTTCCACGCAGAGCAGGGGTGAGGCCGCTCCTTTCCTGTGGTGGCAGGTGGCCCATTCACCCCCCGAGTTGAAGGATCATCTCTACAAGCTGATCTCTGAGTGCCCCTTTCACTGCCTTCTTGTTTCAGAATTGTTTTGGTTTACTAGATAGTTTTACACTCACCGTTGAAAGTGCAGAGAGCGTGCACGTGTGTGTGTCAGCCTGACTAAGCAGGGTCGGCGTGGTTCCATCCAGCCGCCTCTCCTTCCCTCCCGACCTCTCTCCTGCCCCCGCCTGTGTGTCCCGTGACTTGGACTTGCCTTACTGCGTGACCATGGCTGGGTTCGTGGGAAACATTTTGGCAGGAGCACCACAAAAGTGACATGTCACTTCCTTTGTGTCACACCAGCTGCCTGTCCCGTTGTCAGTGACACTGCCCCACACAGGTCATCAGGCGATGGCACCAAGATGCCACGTGAGCCCCCACTGGCGGCGTTCACTGACGCAAAACTGGTTCGCACAGTGGTCACGGCCAAGTTTATAAGGGGTGCCTTTCAAATTCTGTCTTCTTCTCTACAGAAGACACACGCCCCTCGCTTTTGTGTCACCGTGGACTTTGGGTTTGGGGTTTCGTGTTTTTGTCGGTGGTGCCCGAATCCATCGCCAGTGTTGCTCTGACAGCGACATCCACCCACATGTGGCCCCGTGGTTCTGGAAGCACTTTGTTGCTTTTTGGCCCTAAATATTCCAGGCCTTGCCAGTGCTTTCCTTGCCCCAGCCTAGGGGTCCGTTGTTTGTCCAAGGATCCTTGGTTCCTTGTGCTGAGCTTTGGAAGATCAAGATGTGGTTACAGTGAACTTATTTATTTATTTTTTTAAAAGATTTTATTTATTTATTTGACAGAGAGAGATCACAAGTAGGCAGAGAGTTAGGCAGAGAGAGAGGAAGAAGCAGGCTCCCCGCTGAGCAGAGAGCCCGATGTGGGGCTCGATCCCAGGACCCTGAGATCATGATCTGAGCCGAAGGCAGAGGCTTAACCCACTGAGCCACCCAGGCGCCCCACAGTGAACTTTTTTAAAGAGTAGAATCTGTGCGAATGGCCACATCGTACCACAGCACACCTTGCAAGGCCCCTGTTCTCTTATTAGAGTGAATAGTGCGTGGTTGCTTGGGCTGGTTGGCCACTGGTCGCTTTCGCTTAGCGCTGCACCGGGCACATCCGCGAGCACCAAGTGACACCTGCCGCTGCAGGCTCTTACACGCTGCATGTTGCGCATCCACAGTAGACTTCGTCAGCAAAGCCCACGTGTCTTCGTTCCCTGGGGCAGCCACTGCAAAGGAAAAGGAATTAAAAGCCAGGAGAGGACATAAGGCAGAACCTTAAAATTGCTTGAAGAGGGGCGCCTGGGTGGCTCAGTGGGTTGAGCCTCTGCCTTCAGCTCAGATCCTCTGCCTCTGCCTCTGCCTTCAGCTCAGATCCTCTGCCTCTGCCTGCCACTCTGTCTGCTTGTGCTCGCTCGCGCTCTCTCCCTCTCTCTCTGACATATAAATAAATTTAAAAAATTTTAAAAATTTTAAAAAATAAATAAAAGATTCTCTCTCTCCCTCTGCCCTGCCCCGACTCATATGTGCACACTCTCTCACGCTCTTTCTTTCTCTTTCTCTCAAAAAAACTAAGTGGAAGGGGCACCTGGGTGGCTCAGTTAAGCGTCTGCCTTCAGCTCAGGTCATGATCTCAGGGTCCTAGGATCCAGTCTCTAATCGGGCTCTTTGCTCAGCAGGGAGCCTGCTTCTCCCCCTGCCTGCTCTGCCTGCCTCTCCCCCACCTTGTGCTCTCTCGCTCGCTCGCTTGCTCTGACACATGAATAAAACAGAATAGTAAGAAGAAGAAATAAAATACTTGAAGCAACACTGAGAGAATTGGGGACAGGCAGACAACCAGACCGTGTGGATATGGAAACCGTACACAGCTGTGCGCTCGCTCATCCACTGTGCTGTTGCAGAAGGCTCTGGAAGTCCCTGGAGACTCAGGTGGTGCAGACTATGTTCCCTTACCATGTGGCAGCAAGTCTGAAAATCTATAAAAAGATACCTGGAAAATCCCCAAATATTGGGAAGTTAATACATTTTTAAATTACCTGTAGGTCAAAGACAAAATCACGAGGGAAAAGAGAAAATATTTTTAAATGATAGTGAAAATGTTACAGCCAAATCTGTGGGCTCATTTGGCTAGAAGAAAGTTAGTAGCTTTAAATGTTTGTATCAGGGAAGAAAAAAGGTCTAAGAATAATCTAATCTTCTGTCTTAAGAAGCTAGAAAAATAAAATCTTTAAAAAAAAAAACAGACCTAGAAAAATAACAAATTAAACCCAAAGTAGGTAGAAGCAAAGAAATAATAAAGGCAAGATCAGAAATCAAGAAAATAGGGGCGCCTGGGTGGCTCAGTGGGTTAAGCCTCTGCCTTCGGCTCAGGTCATGATCTCAGGGTCCTGGGATCCAGCTCCTGCGTCAGGTTCTCTGCTCCATGGTGAGCCTGCTTCCTCCTCTCTCTCTGCCTACTTGTGATCTCTGTCTGCCAAATACATAAATAAAAACTTTTAAAAAAAAATGAAAGAAATCAGGAAAATAGAAAAATGCATATCTTAAAATTTGTGTGGAACAAAAGATCCTGATTAGTCAAAGCAATCAGAAAAAAAACAAAACAAAGTTGGTGGCATCACAATTCCGGACTTCAAGCTCTATTACAAAGCTGTCATCATCAAGACGGCATGGTCCTGGCCCAAAAACAGACACATAGATCCATGGAACAGAACAGAGAGCCCAGAAATGGACCCTCAGCTCTATGGTCAACTAATCTCTGACAAAGCAGGAAAGAACGTCCAGTGGAAGAGGGACAGACAGTCTTTTCAGTAAATGGTGCTGGGAACACGGGACAGCTGCGTGCAGAAGAATGAAGCTGGACCATCTCCTTACACCACACACAAGAACAGACTCAAAATGGATGAAAGACCTCAGTGTGAGGCAGGAATCCATCCAAATCCCAGAGGAGAACACAGGCAGCAACCTCTTCGACCTCAGCCTTAGCCACATCTTCCTAGAAACATCACCAAAAGCAAAGGAAACAAAGGCAAAAATGAGCTATTGGGACTTCATCAAGATCAAAAGCTTTTGCACAGTAAAGGAAAAAGTCGACAAAACCAAAAGACAACCGACAGAATGAGAGAAGATATTTGCAAATGACGTATCAGATAAAGGGCTAGTATCCAAAATCTGTCAAGAACTGATACAATTCAACACCCCTCCCCCCAAATAATCCAATAAAACTGGGCAGAAGGTTACCATGGTGGCTTGGTTAAGCATCTGACTCTCTCTCTCTCTCTCTCTCTTTTTTTTTTTTTAAAGCATCTGACTCTTGATCTCAGCTCAGGTCTTGACGTCTTGCCCTCAAGGTCATGAGTTCAAGCCAGATCAGAACCACAGTGAGATCCCAGTTCACACCTGTCACAATGGCCAAAATTAACAAGACAGGAAACAAATGGAGAGGATGCAGAGAAAGGGGAACCGTCCTGCACTGCTGGTGGGAACGCACGCTGGTGCAGCCAGTCCAGAAACCAGCATGGAGGGTCCTCAAAATGTTAAATATAGAAAAAATTACAATCGGGTCATCTCATTATTGGGTATTTATCCAGAGAAAATGAAAATCCTGACTGGAGAAGACATGCACGCCCATATTCATCGCAGCAGTATTTGCAACAGCTGAACTAGAAGAAGCTGCTCCCGTCGGCCGATGAGTGACTGAAGAAGGCACGGTCTGTACTGGGGAATATTGCGCGGCCATCGAAGAGGAATGAACTCTTGCTATTTGCAGTAACGTGGATGGAGCTAGAGGGTATTATGTTGAGCGAAATAAGTCAGAGAAAGACAAATACCACAGGATTTTACTCGTCTGTGGAATTGCAGAAACGAGCAGACCCACAGTGCAGAGTACAAGCTGGTTGCCGCCACCGGGGCCCAGGAGGTTGTGGGCTGAAGGCGTCCTGGGGACAGAAGGCCTAGCACAGGGAGTCTGGTCAGAGTTGTTGGTGACAGAGGGCGGCTACACTTGTGAGCACAGTGTCACACACTCGCGTGGGGGCTGGAAACTAGCATTAACACTGTGTGTCGTCTGTACGTGGCCTCTTTTAAAGAGAGGAGGGGATAGGGCGCCTGGGTGGCTCAGTGGTTTAAAGCCTCTGCCTTCGGCTTGGGTCATGATCTCAGGGTCCTGGGATCGAGCCCCGCATCGGGCTCTCTGCTCAGCAGGGAGCCTGCTTCCCCTCCTTCTCTCTCTGCCTGCCTCTCTGCCTGCTTGTGATCTCTGTCAAATAAATAAATAAAAATCTTTAAAGAGAGGAGGGGAGAAAGTAGGAAACAGACTAGCGGTAAAACTGAAAAATGGTCAAGGGGCGCCTGGGTGGATCAGTTGGTTAAGCCTCTGCCTTCGGCTCAGGTCATGATCCCATGGTCCTGGGATCGAGCCCCGAGTCAGGCTCTCTGCTCAGAAGGGAGCCTGCTTCCCCCTGTCTCTGCCTGCCTCTCTGCCTACTTGTCATCTCTCTTTCTCTGTCAAATAAATAAATAAATCTTAAAAAAAGGAAAAGAAAATGGTCAAAAACTAATGTCTCCCTTTAGGTTGATCAAGAGTGGAAGAGCCTACAGACGTTAAAAGGAGAATATGGAAATTGGTTTCTAGTTAGTTTGGCAACTTAAGTGAAATGGACAAATTCCTGAAAGATACAAGTGACCACACTGCCACCAGAAGAAATAAAAAATCTAAATAACCGTGTCAGCCAAAGAATTTATGTGCCATTTAAAACCACCGGACTCCAGACTCAGATGGTTTCCGTCATTAAATTCTAACAAGTGTTCAAGGGCTGGAGAGACCAGTTTACAGACCATCTTGAAAGAACACAGGGAACACTTGGCAGCTTACGGTGCGAGGCTCCGAGGCGGGGGCTCCTGCAGACCTAGGCCGGTGGGCGTGTCAGGAGGGGCGTGCACATGTGCAGAGGGGCATGTGTGTTCACAGACCAAAATGCTCAGGGACAGAGGTGGAGAGACTTACGGGGCGTCTGCTGTCTGCACCCAGCAGCATAGTGCAAGGAGACGCGTCCCGGCTGAGTGGGTCTGTCCGAGGACTGCAGGGTCCATCACCGTCCACCAGCGACCCTGGTAAGTCACTGCTCAGAGGCAGGGAGGAGAGTCCCAGGACGTCCCGGCAGAGGCAGGAGAGCTGTCGGACACACGCTTCACCCGTTCACTAAAAAGAAAACGAGGGGCGCCTGGGGGGCTCAGATGGTTAAGCATCTGCCTTCAGCTCAGGTCATGATCCCGGAGGCCTGAGATCGAGCCCTGCATCTGGCTCCCTGCTCAGTGGGAGCCTGCTTCCCCCTCCCTGCTTGTGCTCTCTCCTGCTATCTATGTCACTGTTTCTCTCTCAAATAAATAAAATCTCTTTAAAAAAAAACAAGGAGACACAGCCCTGAGCAAAGGGAGTCGAAGGAAGCGTCCGGTCGGGATGGGGGCGCGCTGGCCGCCCCCAGGACCAGCAGACAGCCACCGAGACAGTGGGGTGAGAACAGAGCGGAAAGGCAGGAGGACTGGAAAGGAAGTGTTTCCTTCCGCAATCCAGCCTGGAACAGGGGGGAAGGTGACCATAACCATACCCACGTCGACTTCTCTACACCGAAAGGCGCCAACATTCTCGAGAAATCTAAGAACCGGAAGTACACAGAGAGCCCGTGCTCGTGGATGGAAGGTCGGCGTCCCTCAGGTCTCTTCTCCCTGAACTGACCTGTCCACGCCGTGCCGCCCCGGCAGGACTGCGCAGGCGGACGGGAACACTCGTGTGTGCGCTGGGGGACCTGAGGGGGCCCCGTGGTCTCGCAGAAGAGCAGGCTTGGAGGGTGCTTCCTGCCCGCTCCTGACTTGAGCCTCCCGGGGAGGCCGCGAGCTGACGCCCTGAAGCGACAGGGATGCCCAGCGGGTCTGGGCAAGCACTGTGGCCTGGACCTTGCTCCCGTGGCTGGCTGTCCCGGCTGTCCGAAGGGAGGACGCGGCGCGGCCCGCAGGCACACTGCTGAGCTCAGGGAGGGTCCCACACTCCCGGAAGGTGCCCAGACGGAGGGGAGCGGCAGGCGGGCGGGAGGAGAGCGCTTGCGGCGTGTGTCTCTGCCAAGGGCCCGTGTCCGTTAGAAGCAACCCGACCGAGGAGCCGGTGGTGACCAGAGTTCACGAAACAGTCCACGGATGTGGCCTCTGGACTTGGCCTCCAAAGAGCGGCCGAGCGCGCTGGCCTCTTTCAGGTTTGGCGCGGGGTGGCCACAGCGGGGACCGGCGATGGGGTCGTGGGGCTCCAGGAGCAGCGGGCCGCTTCCTGGGACACCGAGCACTGGCCCCACTGCCCCCACGGTCCTTCCCGCCGCTCACCCACCAGGAACATTCGTCCTCGGGAGGACCTGATCTGTCATTGCCACAGTGGGCAGCAGTGCACAAGTCTGCGCCCGGGAGAGAGCACAGTTGTGG
Organism: Mellivora capensis; assembly: GCA_004024625.1. NCBI lineage: Eukaryota > Metazoa > Chordata > Mammalia > Carnivora > Mustelidae > Mellivora > Mellivora capensis. The sequence continues at coordinate 5,741 of PISX010025823.1, read as the reverse complement.
CAGCAGGTTGCACGCTGATGCTCTGACAGCAGAAAGACGCAAGCTGGGGACACGGCTCGTCGTGGGCGAGCCACAGGAGCCAGACACGGGGGCGCGGTGCTGTGTGGTTCTGCCTCCATGGCGTTTTCATCGATGGGACAGAAGTCAGAGCAGTGGTTACCTCTGACAGTGGGGAAGGGGCTCCGCAGAGGCAGAGGCAGCAGCGACAGAACTTTCTAGAAAGACGGGTGGTTCCTGAGGGCGAGAGGCCTGTGGGTGTCACGGTGTGGGCACTTGCCATCACGTATCCGACAGCACTACAGCCCCTCGTGCTCCCCTGGATGTGAGGTGCTCTCGGCCGCTGCTGTTTGAGGGCCTGAAGCCGTTAATCCGGAAGCGAATGCTGAGGCCGGTCTGTCGTGTGACTCAGCCATACTCAGACTGAACCTGACGCGCAGCCGGGGGGCTCGCCCGCCGCCCCTCTGTTCACAGGGGCCACCACACACTCGCCAGACCTGGACGCTTGTCCCAGGCTGCGCCCTTTGAGATCCCAGCCCGCGCCCTTTGAGATCCCAGCCCGTGTTTACCGACGTAGAGCTGCACACAGCCTTTGAGCTGGGAAAGCGGGTGTGTGGTACGGTTTCCACGCGTCTGTGCGGGGCTCTGGGAGCTGCATCTCCATTTCCCGACCTCCTCTCCTCTCCTGCTGGCCTAGCGGAAGCTGCCACGCCGCCCCCTGCGAGCCGACTCCTCAGCGTGCACGCGTGGCTCTGCGCAAGAGCACCATGGGGAGCCCAGGGGCAGCACGTGCGGGCGTGTGGACAGGCCGTGGGGTCCCCAGGTGGGGAAGGGTCCAGGAACCGCTCTGCCTCTCAGAGGTGCCGAGCAGAGTGGGCCGTGTGGGCCGGCCCCAGACGTCGAGCTCGTGAAGACAACGCGGGTGCCTACTGTCATGAGTCTCGTCACCCACAGGACCCACGTGGGCACATGGGAGGGTCTCACGACGGCACTGACCGCACATAGACTCTCCAGCAAGTACTCGGTCGCCTCTCGGTCACTTGTCTGTCGTGTGTGAGGGGGCACAGTTTCCAAACAGCAGGGACCATCGTTTCTGGAGGAAGCAGGCTACGAGCAAGGAGGCCCGGTGCCCATCTGGACCTCCCATATATGTTCTTCTTCTTTCTGAAATGTTGTCTGGGGAGTCCCAGGAGGGTCACAGGGCAGTGTGTGCACTGGAGCTTTGCCGGCCGGAGCGTGGGGAGCGGGCTGTGTCTGCAGGGGGACGAGGGACAGAGGGCCCTGCAGGGGGACATGGGCTGAGTCAGCTGCTGGGCGAGCAGGGACGGGCCCTGCAGTCCCGGGGAGCGCAGGTCAGGGAGCAGGAGTGGCTGTGCGTGCGTCCGGGCTGTGATCTTCCCCACCTCGTGCTGCACCTGCGTAAGAACAGGCGGTGTGAACGCACTTGGTGACTCTCCTTCGGTTTTTTAAATGCAGATAGAGTGCTGACCGTGTCTCCAACTCCATAGGCCTCTTGAAATGGGGGACAGACCTCCCACTGGGGAGGGGGAGGGGCTTCCTTCCTTCCGTGTGTGTGACTTGCTGCATCTATCAGTTGTGAGCTAAGTAAAACGTGCACAGCTTTCAAAGGAGTTAGCCGAACCCACCAGCTGGCCCTGGGAAGACGCTCGAAACTGCTCCTCCGGAGTCTGCTGTGTCTTGGTCTGAAGCCACTTTCCTTGCAGAAGCCCCCACGAGAAGAAGAAGAAGAGGCGCTCGCGGTCCCGGACCGAGTCCAAGGCTGGGTCCCAGTCAGCATCCCCGAGCAAGCAGGCCCCACGCCGGCACACGGCCCACTCGGCCAGCATCTCTCCCGTGGAGAGTCGGGGCTCCAGCCAGGAGCGCTCCAGGTAAGCCCACCCTGAGCCGGGCCTGGGCTCCCCGCACGTGGCTGCTTGGAACTGGGCTCAGGCCTCGGGAGCGCCAGTCCGGAAGCTGCCCCCGGTGCCCTGGTTCTAGCAGAGGGAGTCCCCGCGCAGCAGCCCTCTCAGTGGCGGTCCCCGGGGTGGGCCCCACTGTCTGATCCGCTGGGAAATGGTGCCTGGTGTGACCACAGCTGTTCTGAAACCACCGACAATGGCGCCTTTGTCCTCAGTGAGGGCCGCCTGGGGCGGGCGTGGCCCCAGCTGCAGAGCCCGGCGTGATCCCGGAGACGGCAGGCGTGGGGGTCGGTGAGCGGGACCCAGCCCGGCCACCCCACTCACCCCAGGCCACAGGAGTCAGGGGTCGGACATCAGAGTCCACAGCTGACTGTCAAGTGAGCAGCCTGCCGGCGGCACGGATGTACGTGTCCTCGATGCCTGTGGCCATCAGGAAGCATGTACTAGATGCCCCTGCTGCCCTCCCGCCCAGAGCTGGGCAGGGCCTCCGGTGCTGGTGGTTCGGGAGCCAGGGTCTGTCACTGTTGGTTACGGGCCCGCTGCCTTTGTCCATGGGGGTCGTGGGCCCCGAAACTAGAGAACAGGTTCGTAGGTAGCAGGTGTACCGCTGGCTCCCAGGGTGGGTCGCCACGTGAGATTGGCTCTGCAAGTGCAGGTCGAGGAGTGCGTGTGGCGGCCTCTGAGGCCAGAGTCGGGCACGCGACCTGGAGCGCCCATACTCCACGGGGTCGCCAGTCCGAGCGCCTGCGGCTTCCGCCGCCCCTGTCCTGTTGTTGTCGTCACTGCCTGTGGCTCACAGAGTGCTCACGGGAAATGCTCTCGGACTTGGGCTGCAGTTTACAAAGAACTTCAAACGTCTGTAACGTGAAACAACGCAAAATACGTATCTATAGCATTGGCACATTTAGACCCGCTAGTAACCGTTAACGACAGCACGTCTAAGTGTTTTTCAAGACTGTGACCTCTCTCTGTTCACATTAGGGGAGTTTCTCAGGAAAAGGATGGCCAGATCTCCTCGGCAATTGTCTCCTCCGTGCAGAGCAAAATCACTCAGGTAAAGTGGCACCCCCCTTCTCCGGGAGGCTGGCTTTCCCCTCGGCGCCCCCATCTCGCCCCCACCAGTGGGCCCTGACTGACGCTGGAGGGCCGCGGCGTCCCCAACCAGGCCGTCCCACCGACGTGTTCGTGGGGCGCACCTGTACCGGCCGTCCGCATGCCAGGTCTGAGCCACAGGGACCCCGTGCATTTCTCCGTGCAGGATCTCATGGCCAAAGTGAGGGCGATGCTCGCCGCTTCCAAGAACATGCAGACCAGTGCCTCCTGAGACGCGGGCATCGTGCCGGCCCAGCGCCCGGGCTGCGGGGGCTGGAGAACCAGGACGCTTCTACGTGCACAGACCTGTCCCACGCCGTCCACATTCTCCCCCAGGACTCCCCTGGGCAGTTGGTGGTTTTTGTAAATTAATTTTTGATGACATTTTCAGTTTAAGATTTTTGACCAGCAGTCTCTTACCTGTATATTTGTAAATAATATCATGTTTCTGTGAAAATGTATTATCAAATAAAATGGGAGGAAAACACTTTTTCTAGCTAGCGACTGTGGGGCGGTTTCTTCCTTGTTTGGCTGTGAATGCATTTTTACCAGTTGTCATCTGCCCTGGGTCTCCCGCCGCGTCCTGGCAGAGGCGGCGGCCTGGCGCCCAGCGTCCCAGCCCCGGCAGCTGGAGGAGCAGGCGCCCGCGCCCTCTGCAGAGACCACGCGTCTCCACCCGAGCCCTGCGCAGCTCAGCCCCCCGGCTCCTGGCGCTGGGTAGGCATCCCCCTAGGGCAGGAAAGTGCGGACTCGCTGCCTCACCCGGGGTCTCGGGCACTGTGGGTGCCAGCAGGCTGGGTCACGCAGGAGACACCGTTCCTGGTCCGGTTTTAGTGAAAACAGCAAACACGAGGGCTCACCGGCAGTGGCCCAAGGCTTGGAACAGCGTTGCTGCGGTCTGCTGCCCGTGCGCGCACCGCACCTGTCCGCGGCCCAGTCCCCAGGGTTCCGCCTGCTTCCCCGGAGCTCCTTCTGCCCCAGATGGTCGGGAGGGGCCGCAGCGGGTCTTTAGGGGCCCCCAGCAGGGGGGACGGGTGCAGAGCAGAGGAGGAGGCCCCGCCCACCGGCCAGCGTCTGGACACACACTACTCAGCCTCACGTACTACTCTGGGCTCCGTCTTCTGAGCCTTCTAGACGCACCGTGGTGGCTCGCAGGGACCGGCCCTGCCCCATCTCCTCTCACCAGCCCTGCTGCTGTCCTCCACTGGAATGCGCCAGGAGTCAGCCTGCAGCCTGCTGGTGGCTTTACCTGCAGAGCGGGTCCCTGGCTGTGCGAGGACGGTCGCAGCTTTGAGTTCGATGGGAACACGTGCTGTCCGGAAGGCTCTTCCCCAACCTGTCTGCGCACCCTTATGCTCCCTCCCCAGGGCGGTGTGACCTCAGACGCCGTCTCTGATGTGTCATTTCTTAATCAGGGTTGACATGGAGCAGCTTCTCTCAGAAACATCCACTTGTGTTTTCTTGTGCCGAGCAGACCCTGTGCCTGGGCCGCCCGGCCCATCGCACAGCGTCTGCCTGTGTCCCGGCGCTCCAAGTGTCCTGCTGAGTCCTTTCTGCACCATTTATTTTTAAATAACTTTTTTCTAATTTGTCCCTTGTTTTTGGTTGCAGGTCCCTTGTTTCTGTGCAGACATTGCTTTTATAGGTGGCCATTCGTTTTTCTCATGGCCTCGGGCAGGCCCTTGCTTGGTCCCTCGTTCCTTGTCCACAGGCGCCGTTTACAGGGGCCGTGTTCAGCCGTGTCGTTTCCCCTTGAAGGAGCCGGTAGCGAGTGTGGATGGGGAGGGAGTCGTGGGGGCCGACACAGCAGGACAGCCTTGGTGCTCAGCATGGGCCCCGTGTCCCCAGCGGTGCCTGCGGTCGGACCCCGTCTGACCCCGCATCTGGGAGCGCGCCGGGGATACCCCAGCTTTGCATAGATGCTAGCAGCGTGCCCCGGAGAGCCCACCAGACAGGCACGAGCCATGGGGATTGTGCTTGGGGGCCGGCACGCAAGGGGACCTGGGGGGGGCCCCACACACAGGCTTCCTGGCCCCTCCCAGGTCCCCTGCTGAGCCTCCACGGGGCGCTGGCTGCAGCGGGGGTGCCGGGACGCGGGCCGTGTGGTGGGACGCATCTGTCATTCTGCCCCACCACCGCTGAGCCCACGTGCCAGCCCCAGGCTGTTGTGCTCTGTGGAACAGGAGACGTAGCCACAGCACCCCTGCCCTCCCGGTCTGTGCCCCCCACCCGACACACCGCCCTCCTGCTCCACACGGGACGGCTTCCATGCAGTCCGCCACAGAGGACACTGCCTTCGGCACTGGGTCAAGAGTTTTTCCCGTATAGAAAGACTCTCTCATGATGAATTTGCGGTATTTTTACTGGGTTGTTAAAAATATTTTATTTATTTGGCAGAGATCACAAGTAGGCAGAGAGGCAGGCAGAGAGAGGGGGAAGCAGTCTCCCTGCTGAGCAGAGAGCCCGATGTGGGGCTCGATCCCAGGACCCTGGGACCATGACCTGACCCGAAGGCAAAGGCTTTAACGCGCTGAGCCACCTAGGCGCCCTTTACTGGATTTATTTTTGAGGCTCTTAAAAATGGGCCAGTAAAATTGTTCTCCAGAACCTCTTGCTGCCTGTTTGCAGCACGGCCTGATGCTCTGGCAGATTCCTGGAACAATCCGGAGCTGCGGGGAGGGCCCCTGACGGAGCAACACGGAGCCAGCGGGCGGTGGGAAGGACCCGGAACAC